>CABFVX010002962.1:11139-22189 GCA_902151425.1 Timema shepardi | reverse complement strand
ATGGCTGCGTTGTCTGATGGCTGTGATCTTAGATAATCACATGTTTATAAGCTGACGACTTCTGCACGTCCATCTTAGACTCTGCCTTAAACTATGAGTGAAGAATGACCATGGGCACGGGACGAATCCTGGATAGCTCAGTGGTAAGAGCATTGGCATAGTAAGCCGAAGGTCCCGGGTTCGATTCCTGTGTCCAGGTGTCATTTTTCAATTTTCAAAATAGAATATCCTTATATTTTGTTTTTGGGTAAAAATTAGTTTAAGGTCAATATACTGATGAGTAATTTTAGAAAATTCTTGTGATTTTGTTCCAAATTGGTATCTATGGTATGTATGTCACTATAAATTGCACGGAACTCCGAACGGACTTTCTCGCTCTTGTGTTTAAAAATGTAGATATTTATTCAAAATTCGTTATATAATATACACTAGTAAACCCGCGAACAAATTGTGGTATGGTTACAAACAATTTATTTGACTCATGGTTATGTAACGAGTTACATGTAATAACATTGGGTCAACACTCACCAACCTGGGGAACCCGCTCTCGGAAGGTCAACACACGGCACAAACTCTATCACCGACCTCCGCTTTCCGAAGAAATAGCGAACAGACTGAGCAACACGCCCAAGCCGACCCACAGCAAGGATCGAACACGTGTCCAGCCAGCGGAAGAAAGAAGAGTTTTCCGTATCCGGCCACGCGTAGCATCGGGGCGCTTCTACTTTGTTCTCGGGCCTTCTCCCACACTCCATGGCTATGTTCTTCTGCCTTCCTATTCCTTCGATCATTCCCCCCCTCTGAGAATTATGTTTTGTATATATACGGCTACGCCGGGAACATGAGGTCACTTCCTACCTCACCGGCTTGTGGATAAGAGGTGAGAACGGCGACCTAGGTCTTGGGGATTATTGACATTCATATCAAAATTGCTGTTTCGGCGTCATGGGGGGCACTCTAGTCAAAATTATCTTTTTGGATCTTAAAACTTTATTATTTTGTTAGTTGAACTTGCAATGCTATGCGCTTACCGCGGCATGTAGAGAAACTGTCGCCCTTCGTCACGCGCCTAAATTTGGGGTATGAGCCCAATCTTTGTATTATTAGTTATTTATGTAAATACTAGTCTATGGTCAGAGCGCCCAGAGTTAGTCTGTGAGTCCCGGGTTCGAAACCCGTCTTGTGTTTCAATCATTAGTTTAGCTGTATTTAAACTCGGCTTAATTTATTGAGTGAAATACTGAAAGTTATGCTACTTAGTTTACTTTTACATTTGGGGCTTACTGGATTACAGTGACGCCAAGTTGTCACGAGCGTCTTTAAATATTTAATGTTTAAACTAGGCTTAATAACTGTTGCGCGGGAGTTACGGTTATGCCTTACATCTTGTTCTGAGGACAATACCAGTAGGTTAAGCAGCCAAGGAACTAAGGTCCATAAAGTTGTGATCCCGGACTGTACATTGTTGTTAGATTCCAAGAACAACACATTTAGCGTTGTTTGTTAACTGTTCCAAGATTGTTTACTTTGTTATCTAATTCACTCCGATGGTTAACGGAGAGGTGCGCTTCACCCACGGTTTAATGTATGTATTGTACTATTATTGTTTTTTAACAATAAAATATTATATTGTTCAACCAGGTAACATTCTTGCCTGATTCTCAGTCTTCCTCACCCTATATATATTAAGGGGGAGGGGGGTTGCAGTTATAAATGTTATAATTTTATTTCTAAAGAATTAACGTCTTCATTTGTACATCTGGACCAATAAAAAATATCAATATTGGATCTCCAAGGATCAACACTTCGTATTAAAATTTTGGCTTCCGGTTAAAATATTCAACATTTTATTAGGGGATGCACATCATATGTTTATCTCATTGCTATTAAATTTCTCTTTTATAAATTTTTACCATTAAAATAGGTAATTATTGACTATTGAGTATAAAATTAGATAGCTAAATCATTGCTGTAACAGAGGTGGATCCAGGAATGAAGCGTGGGGGAGAGTGTGCGCCTGGGGGGGAGCGCGCCCACTTTCAAGAAATTAAACCAATTAAATCAATGTTAAGGTACTACTAGTTTTATTGTCACGTAATACTATCTCACTAACCATATATCGTTTTTTTAGTTGTTATTGGTAATATTATTAAATGATTAATATATAGTCATTATTATTATTAACACTTAAAACAATCACATTAAGTATTAAAATGGTGAAAATGAGCATTAAAGAAACTACCTAAATTTATGTTGTGTGCATATCACCTTGTTGCACAAACATTGTTTAGGTTTAAATTTATTTTATCATTTTTATTATTACTATTTCAAGGATTAATAATAAATAATAATCTTTGAATAGTACTACACACATAACGTGTTAATTGTTAACATGTTTAAATTTATTTCCCTCTTAATAATCACTAAATATGTTATTATTTGTTTTTAATAAATTGCAATACTAATTGCAAATTTCGTGTTATACCCTTCATTAGAGGATTATTCTCAAACTTAGCGTTAAACTGAAAAATTACTCAAAGATGTTCTATCAAAGTTTGAAGTATTTTTATGTCAAAATTTCTTGAAGCCCGATTTCTCGATCCCGATGGGAGCACCCTCGTCCCTCCCACCCTAACGAAAATCCTTGATTCACCCCTGTGCTGTACAAACACCCTAAGAGGTTAAAGTAAATACATCAACTTCTTGACAGAATTACTTATTTGCTTACTCCATGGCATTAGAGAATTATTGTGTTTGAACTTAAGTATCTCTTCACAACTAAAGCTCACAAAATTGTATTGATATATTTGCCAATAATTCAGAAACTATTGCTTATATAAAAATATATTTCAAATGAAAGTTTTTTTTACTTCTAGTAATACTAAAATTGTACCATGAAAAATTATTTGGTGTCTCAAATAGTTGAGATATAAAACATTTTTGCTTCTGTAAGGAACCTTAAAATCATTTGCATGGGAAAATGAAAAAATCAATTTTGTTAATAATCTTAATAAACGCCTAGGTGTGAACTTCAATTAAAATTGTTATAGCCAATTCTGAGAAAATTGAAATTTTCTCATTTAGAATTTACACATCAGACCTGAATCCTTAAAGTCATTTTGACGAAAAATTAAAGCTATCCATTAAGTTTGTAATATTGATCAAAGTTTAGAAATGAAATATAATCTAAATCATTAAAGCCAATTGTGATAAAATCTATTTTTATCTCTTTCTGCTCTTAAGGAAACTACCCTTAATTTTAGGGTTGGACATCCAATTCCAAAATTTCCTCGGGGTAATTGTATTAAAACCCTAGATACATAGTCTTAGCCCAATCGGTTAAATAGTTTAGGCTCTAGTCCGAGGTACAGATGGACAGATAGACGGCATTGCGAAAACAACTTTTTCCTATTCGGAGGATCGTGAAATGTTGACATTCATCAAAATCTTGATTTCGATTTCTTTATGATCACAATACTTGCTCTACCCGTAAGGTAGCGAGAAAGTAAAAATATTGATGTAGGGTCCCCAAGGGTCAACACTTCGTATTAAAATGTCTACTTTCAGTTTAAAATCTTTAGAGTAATAATCTTTATCTTATGTATTTAGTGGCCTACTTATTAAACTACTCTGCATGTAGATCCAACTTAAATATATAATAACCATTAAATATAACTCTATTTCGATATATTTTTGTATTTTATTTGAACCCTAAGCACTTGTTGTAAATATTGGTTACATTGTTGTACCAGGGCCAGGATTTTGATGACCTAAAATGTGTCAAAAAATTATCAAAAAAATGACACTAAAAATTTCAAAAAATTACTTTAAATTAACAAAAAGACCCAAAAAAGTGAATGCAAATTTTATGAATGCACAAGAATAAATCAAACATGCACTTTACAAGTGTAAACTAAAAGGTTAATAATGCAAAACCCCAATCAAACTTGCATTCCGATAAAAATTAACCTTTATTTATATTTTTTTTCTGTGGGTATTTTTCCATGTGAGTATTTTTTGTGTGAGCAATTTTTCGTGTGGGCATTTATCCTTGCGCTCATTTTTTCATGGGGGCATTTTTCCTTATGAGCTTTTTTCCTGTGATTATGACCATGGGATTTTTCATGTGCGCTTTTATTGTTTGCGCTTTTTTTCGGTCACCCTACTTACCATGTAATTTACACCGAGGGACCAGAGTTTGTCCAAACATCCCTGGCTGTGATGAGTGTGACATGACCAAAATTCCAGCACACATGGAAGAGAGGAAAAAGTCCCAGCAGCAGAGTGATGTTGTTAGGCAGCTCAATACACGTCCATCATGGAGTTGTGGATGCTGGTTCCAGTTTCACCTCCCAGCATCGACACTTTCTTGCCTCACGCTTATTGGTTTCCCCCTCAATATGTGTTTCTCTATATGGAGCTTTGTTGGTGCTAATTAAAATACTAATTTCTATATTTGGGTGAATTTTGTTAAAGAAACTTGGATTTTTGTTTTCAACAGCTGTAACTCTGATAAATGTTTTTAAAAATTGTTTGGCTTTAAATTTAAACAATTGTATTTCCAAAATTATCTTTGGCACTATCTTAAATTGTTTTAACAGTTTGTCTAAAGTGGAATAAGGGATATCACTTAGGGCCAGTTTAATAGTTAGATTTAACACGCCTCAAGTGCGGCTCTATACTCAATACAACACCAACCTAACCTCAAATGGAATGGGCCAGTTTTTTTACATGAAACTGGCCCATTCCATTCTGGTCTAGGTAGGTGTTGTTCTGCCTTTTGTGTAGCAACGTACTAAATCTGACTATGAACTTGGCCTGTAATCTCTCCCTGGGACTATTTTTTTTTATCATTAGGGTGCAGGTTTTTAAGCTTTATTTTTCTAATCATATAGTATCTCACTGTTTATTATTAATTTCCACTAACATGGTATCTAATTTAATAACATGCCAGATTTGGTAATAAAATATTCTTTCTCAATCTTGGGGTACAATTTGACATACTTGATGAATGTATGCATGAGGTTTTCTATTTCCTATGATTAGTTATTATTGTGTTTTGATTGTGCAGCTTCTGACGATGTCAAGAAACCGTTGACTCACAGGCAGAAGCAGAGAGTACACAAACGAGTAAAAAAGCTCACCAATTTGCGGGAGAAAAGACAACTTGCCCGTGCCAAGAAGGAGAAGACCACATCTGTCATTGGTAAACTAGCTTATGACATGCATTTAAGGGATGTCGACTTCTTTTTGTGTTGCTAGGTTCTGTAAAATACAAACTTAATTAACTCCGTATTAAGACTATAAATGATAAGTGTGCATTTTTTGTTACAAAGCCACACCTTTTGCATACACATTCCCTTAAATCAATTAAAATCATTAAAATAATTTACAAAAAGTTGATTAATTTTGAAGAAACTATATTTGCAGAGAACTGAGCTATGAAACATTTTAGCCTTTGTATTTCAATGTGTTTTTTTACATCCCATAGGCTACTGTTTCCAGTCCATGACCTGGATCAATTTTTTATTTAAGCCATATATTTTCCACTACTGGCTGACTTGTCCTGTTGTAACTTCATATACATTATAATCTAACTTAAGACAGGCACATCATCATGTCCCCGACCATTAATTTATCACTGTGAAAAGGTAAACACACATTTCAACATTGATAAATGTTTGGGCCATCTCAGGAATCAAACCCGGGACCCTTAGCTCACTAGACAGACACGCTACTAACTGGACTAAGGTGTTGGATCAGTATTTTAAATATTATGCTATACAATTATTGTAATATTTCAAATAGTATGTTATACAATTATTGTAACTTTATAGTGTAGGGCCTATGTACAGTACACACAATGTTAATAAGTAGATATGTGAACCTAAAGTAGCCCCATGGCTTCTTTGGTGCTGACTGACAGCTTTGAAACGTTACCAGACCAAATTATGTATACCTACGCCGGACTAAATGATCTGTAAAAACATGTGTTTAGCAGCTGTCACCTCTGACGGTCAAAAATTAGGTATATACCTAAATGTTGACTGTCAGAAGTCAGCTGTGAGCTGTCAGTCAGCACCAAAGAAGTCATGGGGCTACTGTAGGTTCACATGTAGGCTATAAATCCAATCCTCACACAGTAAAATTGTGATTTTGTAAAATATATAATTGTGTAAATTTGTCTGAACAATATTAGTATTTGCATAATGTCATGTTTGATGTGTAGCTCCCGCCATTGATTTCAGAACCACCAAAAGATGATTTGGATAGTAATACTTCTGATGAGGATAAAACTGCAGGTTTCACAGACCAGAACAACACATGGTTGAAACCTGTCATTAAAAGTACAGACGATCGTAAGAAGTCTTTGAAGTCAGATGGAAGAGAACGAAAAATTAAAGTTAATAAAAATGGGGAGGAGAAAGAAAGTTATAAGGTAACTTAAGCACTTTTATTTTCAAAATGCTACTTGTTTTTTTTACACTCACTACGTTTAAGTTCCATAAAAACAAGGGTTTTCCTTAAATTAATTTATTCTTGACTTAATATATATGTTTGATCATTATAGTAAAAATAAAATTATTAACATGTTTGTTTTTTTAGAATTTAAAATACATTTTTATGTGGCTATGGCTTGGTCGCTCTTAGCAAATTAAGATCATTTAACTATATGGGGTCTATTTGTGAACAACCTTTTTTTCTAAAATGGTTGGAATTAAAGAGCTGGCCATTGTGGCAAGTATTTGGGAGATTGATCACCTACTTGTGAGACTTGTAGGTGCAGGGTAGCCACAGACAGGGAATACCTGAAGAGGTCGGGGGATTTAATCTAAAATAAGGGAAAGTCAGTTAGAGAAGTGAAATAATTGACTTATTCTGCTCCTAAAATCTAAATCAAAAGTGAGAGATTATGTTTCTCGGTGTTAACAAAATGCATTGCCTAGTTATGGCAGTGTTAACATGACATGTTTTTACAGGGTTTGTTTTATAACAAATTTACACAAATAATACCTAAAACATTAGTACAAGAAAAATAATGTATAAGAATGTGGATGTTTAGCATCCATTAGTATTGTTTTTTAAATATTTGATCAATGTAATTTTTTTATCTCACTAATGGCTCAGGGATCAGGACGAAAGCATTTCATAGGTAATCTACCCACATTCGCGTGGAAGGAGAGTGAAAAACCATTTAGGGTAAACCACCCTTAGTAGACTCGACCAAGATTCAAATCCTGATCTTCCCGTCATCAGCAGGCCAGTCTAAGACTAAAGTTGAAGTCTTAGGACACTCGGCCACTGAAGCGGATATCATTGTAATAAATGGAACTGAACGGTTAGGCCTACTCAGAAGTCTTTAAAGTGTTGTCTGGAAAAGTTGGGTAATATTATTGTAAATGTTTTGTAGCCACTTTAGGCGGCTTCACCTCATCTTAGGAAGTGGGTGTGTTCCCATAAAAACTCTTTTACCACCATTATTGTAGAACAGAGATTTTAAGTTAGAAGTGTCTTCAGTGCAATGGTTCAAATTTCGTTTCATCAGGGCAGCTGCTTAATTGGGTAAAAGTGATCTAGTCCCGATGTGTCCCAATCAACGGAAAACTCTTTCAGGTTTGGTATGGTTAACAAAAAATTATCAATGGTAAAATTTGCTCATTTTCCATGTTTTACGCAAGATGTCGTTCTAAAATCAAAACAAATGGCTATCAACATGGTTCTAGACTTAAAACAATTAGGTAGTCATTTTTTAAAGGCTCACAAACTAAATTTTTAATATGATTGTTTTAGTAGTTTTGAAACTTCATAACTGGTATTCCCTTAAGAAATACCGCAGAGTGAGGATATTTTCGTTCAAGTTAGGGAACTAGATAGTTTGTATAGCAAAACTTTTTTTTTCCCTCAAAAATAAAGTGGCATCAGCTTGGAAATTTTTTAAATGAAGATAAAAAGTTGTCATTAAATTCCAGGACAATCTTGATACATATTCAAGAAATGTTGAGTTGAAGAAAATGCTCTTAAAACTGTAAAAACACTGGCCTTTTCTTGCGTTCCTAACATTCCCCCTCAGCTTAAATCTTTGGTTTTTAATGGTCCTTTTTAGGAGAGGATATAAAGTTCTTTCAAATATGTGCAGATAATTTCATGACTTATGACATTTACTAACTAAATCTTCTTTTATTTCACTTTTCTCACTTGTTTGAAGGCACTTTTCCACTTTTATTCCTGCAGGCTTAGTATTTCTAGTCAAGATTAAAACCTTGACCTCTCCTTCACAATCCATTATATTGCACACATGATGTCTTATACCATGTGACCATCAGTACTAGAGGAACAAAGTTATTTTGTTTGTAAATTTGTTAACATCTTGACTTCTACTAATTTGTGCAGATTACCAAACTGAACGATATCTTGAGCGATGAGGACCTCAGTGACTCGTCTGATGCTCCTCCTGGGGATGAATTTGGTTCAGTTGGGTCAGACTCTGGTCTCGACACTGATGCCTCAGAGGGGGAAGATGAATTGCCCATAGAGAAGGCAGCCAAAAAGCTCAAAAAGCAACACACAGAGGACATGTGAGTAGGTTCTCATACAACTAGGACCTAGTGCATGTTTGTCACACCAAGCAACCAGTGTTTTTAGCACTGCGTCTTAGTACCTACTCAGATTATATGTGTGTGTACTAATTACACTAATGGGTTAGGGATTAGAAAGGTTAAATTTAGACTAAGTGTACCCACTAGAGTCATTCACGTAAGAAATAACATTTGGAAATCTGATTTTTTAACTTGCATTACTTAAGGAAGGATTCATTGTTATCTCTTTTGCAAGAAAATATTTATTTTTCTCTAATTAAATTTTGTTATATAAACATTGGAAACAATGCTATGTAATGTCAATATAACATAAAATAAATATCTACTATGCATTGGATCATATGTATTTTATGAGATATTAACAACACACATAGCTGTTTATAACAAACTTGCATCAAATTATGTTCTTGCAGTGCTATTTGTTGAATACACCTAGCAACCAATCTGTTGCTTTGCCTGCCTTGTACTATCTGTCTATGCTTTTAAGTCAGAGACTTCTTGCTGCAGCTTCGCCCGAGCAGCGGAACTCCTAGCAACCATTAAGGGCTCAAGCACCCTGTCACAAGGTGGCCTATAACCTCCAAACCTTACCCCCCTCGCCCCCTTCACCATTTGCTGGCCCTTGGTGGTAGGAGTTGGCCCCTCCTTAAGTGTGATGCCAGCATCACAAAAGGAGGTCAGAAACTCAACCTTAGGTATAACTAAAGCTTCCTGCAGCCTTGACTCTTAAATTGGCCAGGGAGACCTTTTGGGGGTGTCCTGACCATTTATATTCGGCCAAAACTGGATACACACTACCAACCTCATAGTGTACAGCAAGTGGAGGACATCACATTCCCCCACCCCCATACAGATGATGCTACAAAGATTTAGCCTCCTAACCCCCACCCGCCTGACTAGACGGTTGGGACTACCACCTAGCCAAGCAAGGAAAGACCTTCATTGGGTGGCCACCAACATGAAGGCATTCTGTAGCTTTGGGAAAATAGATCAAAAGCAGGCATATCTATCTCTCTCCTTTCCTATACTCGCCCATTGAGAGAGCATCCGGGCTGATGTGAGTGCCATGAAAGGAAGAGTAAATATGTCTCAAACCAGTCCTAAAGAGCAGAATAACACCAATCATGGTGCTATCCTCACTCATTAAGGTTACTAATTGTGCCTCCTTTCCTTACTCATCACCGCTACCCGCCAAATCTACCTCCTGCTCGCTCACCACAATAATTCACAAAGTCTCACTTTTGAACTCGACCGCTTACCAAGCCTCCTTCCCAAATGCTCACAAAACCACTTCCTTTCTAACAACTTACCACACTGTGCACCTGAATAGACTACACTCATCACTCATTTCATAAGAGACAAGGAGGCTGAGGGAGAAGTTGGGGATACTCATCTTAACAACACAACCTTAAAGTCTCACAGCCAGAACTTGTCAAACCCACCTCCCTCACTTCATACTCATTGATTAAATAATATTCCATGGTTAGAAAATATCACCCTAAAAATATATTTTAGAGAATGCCTAGTTACAATTAATATACTTACAAGGAGTGGGACCTTCAAATTCTTCGAATCCCTTGAATCCTTGGGGATATTCAAGATTTGAGATTTATTTTAGAGCTCTAATACTGCTTATTGATGGCTCAGAAGCAATTATAATTATAGGATGTACTTAACATCCTGGCCCCATACCAGTAATTTAACATTTAACTGAATTATGAATGTTATCTTGAATGGATTATAATGAAAAATGTTAACATTTAGTTACTATTTTTATTTTCTATTATCTTATTTACTATATTTATATTTCCTCTTATGTTCGTAATTTTTTCCAAGATTTGGATTCGAGATTCAAAGTTAAATCAGAGATTTGGATCTGTAAAATAGTGCATTCGACCCAACTCTGCTATTTACTAGAAAAAATTTCAACATACATATTTTTTAAATATAATTTTATAAATGGCTTATTTTGATGTTTGTCAAGCTAATAATAATTATTTGGTACTAAAAATCAATCAAAATCAAAGAGCAATTCTATTTTAATTGTTACTATTGTTTTTAATTATTCACTATTTTATCTCTCCAAACAGTCCTTTGATCTGGGCCTAAGAGGTTGCGAATAGATGTATGTCAATTGAAAGGTTTTATCTTCAGGAAGCTAGCAGAAGAAGAGATGCAGATGAACATCACAGACCAGGAAGTGTTTGCCTTCCCAAGCAATGAGGCGAAACAGGAGCCCCTGGGGCTGAATGAGGTGCAGCAAAGAATCAAAGATGTTGTCATGGTCTTGTCTGACTTCAAAAGACTCCGAGAACAAGATAGGTGAGATAATGACACCCGAAGAGTGACATTTTTTCTGTCCTTCTTTTTATAATTAAATCATAAGATCATTTTCATACCGTATTTCACCACATAATCGTTGCATTTTTATAACTTAATTTTTTTTGGGGGGA
>CABFVX010002962.1:0-10955 GCA_902151425.1 Timema shepardi | reverse complement strand
GGGGGGGGGGAGAGTAGGGGTACAACCATCATGTGAAGCTTTAAAAAAATATTTTTTTTACTAAAACTCTATTGCTCCAAATATAATGCGATGTTTTTCTTCTAAAATTACCTTTTCAAAAACTGTTCTCTTATTATATGCACTGCCCAACATTTTCCACAGAAAAAACGCCAAATTACAAGGTATATTTTGTAGCATACTGGATTGTATTGGCCAGTTCAGTGTGCTCGTATATAAATAGACTGAATGACAACAAAGAGAGGAAGTTACTACGAGCAAATAAGTCTAGTCAACTCAAGCTCAAAATGAAGAAAGGAATTTCCCCCTCCTCCTTCATTCCTTGAGTACAGCTGCTCTGGCTGGAACATTGTGGTAAGTCTAATAATAAGCTCAAGGACAAAACAACTGGTAATTTTTTTCACACGCCATGAGCGGCGTTGAGGATGGCCAGATAACGGAACCAGTGATATGGGCACATATTTTTCCGATTGAGAATATTAAATTTTGTACCAAAGTCATACTTCACAATACATTTTGCACCCTAAGCTTGTACCAAAGACAGTTCAGTAAAAAAGGATTACCGTATTGGCCGGTATATATTACAGCCTCAAATATAATAAGACTAAATTTTAGAAGTGTTCAACATGAAACATAAATGGTCTCGAATATAATACGACCTGATATTATGACAGTAACAGATAAGTAAAATTTAACAACTTTAACACTTTTTTTTCCTAAGTAAAAGCTTAGTGTGAAATTTTATAAACCAAGACTGAAAAACAGGGTGCGACTACTATGCGGTGGCAACTATTATGCGATGAAATATGGTAATTAACTTCGACTAGGCTTCAAAACAATTTACAGCTTTGATTTTGCTTCAAAAAATTCAGGCTTTAATAGTTAACCAAAATCTTCAACAAGAAATATATTGAGAACTAAAATAAGTTATTTCATTTATGGTCATTTAATCCCATTCTGAGCTGTTGTATACATTACTTATTCATATTAGTTTGAAAAAAATAGTAATTGACTTGTAAATTTTGATAGTAACTTAATTTATCATATTAAAAACGAAATATTACCAACAATTCTTCAATTAAACTATTTCAAGTAATTTTAGTGTATAAAGTTATATATAAATAATCACATAATTTTTTAAATCATATAACAAAAAACAAATAACATTCTAACTTTGGTTTGGCTTTGAGAATATTACATATATTTGATTCTAGTTTGCTTTGAATTGAAAAAGTGAACTTTGCACATTCCTAATTAAAACACATACTTGTCAGGGGTATGCAAAGTTTCGATATCATTTATATTTATTTGAGTTATATAATATTTGATTTCATAATTTTAATCAAACCAAACTGGAAATAAATAGATAAGGTATTAAGCCTTTGCAAATCTCACAATGGGCTTAAATCATGTTAATATATAAGTGTGAGGAAGGTGTAGTTTGTGCAGATGTAATACTTAAACTCAACTTTTGTCATTGTTTTGTGCTATAAAATAATTTTCCTGGCTTAAACCTTAACTATTACTATTAACTATATAGTGTGGCAATGTTATTTAATGGCACTCGGTTGTGTTTGCATGAAATAAAAGCAACTGGAGCTTAGGGTACTTAACTACTTAATAGAAAGTAAGGCTTATTTAACTTTAATAAATTGATAATATTGTTATTGATCATGGAAAATAAATGTAATATTAATGGGCATTCCTTAATTTTTACTTTCTATAATTAGGTTTTCATCAAATAATCTAGGAAGTAATTTTTCTTGTCTGAGTTTCAGGAACATCCAACTTCCCAAATTTGTTTTCTAGGTTTGTGATCCCGTACAGATCGATTTTTATCAAATGTATCCACTATACCTCACTTTTTTGAAAAGTGAAACTGCCGATATTATCCAAACTAAATAGTCTACACTGACCATTACGTTTTAAAAATTGATTTTTGCTTAAATCAAGAGGAAGCTTGAAAATGACGAGCCTATAAAACTTTCAATCTCGATTCCAAGCTTTAATTACTAGCTCGGCTCAAAGCTCAAGATTTGAGTACTCACAAAGCCCTACTCTGAATTGTTTATTACAAATAAATAATTTCCAACAGTTCACTGGTATTGATGAGAGTAAACATTGTTAAGTTCCAATTCACACATTCAAAACCCATTGACCTCGAGTAATTTTGCAACTTATTTAATATTGGTCAATGTTCACCTACTTACAAACATCGATTTTCACTTGTTGTGTATTAATACAGTATGAATGTCATGATTATTTTGAGTTCTAATTGCACATTAAAGCTTATAACTAAATAACACGTTGAAAAGTCAGATCACAAACATGTTTTATTTTTCTACTTCTCACCAAAGAAGTTGACTTGGTCATCTTTCAAAAATAATTACATTTTGAAAATAGTGTTCACTTTATTAATGTGATTTATTAGGATACCATTAAAACTAAATATAGGTATGACTCAATGTAGAGCTTTATCTCAGATTGACTATTTCTTCACAAGTACCAAGGTATAAATTATGTGCATCAATACATGCTCAAAAATCCCACTAACTTTACAGCTGATGTTTAGTTTTGTTAGACATTGTTTATGCTAGCTTCACACTTTGTGTTTTTTTAAATTGTTCATTGAAAGTGAATGATACATTTGATAATAGCTATATAATTATTTATATCAATTAAAAATCTAGGATCTAAACACACAGGGTTGCAACAATCTCATAGGTAAATATTGAAGTCGCACTCTGTAAAAGGTTGGAAACCACGGTTTTAGGCCTATCTTTACAACAAATTGTACTCAATAAAAATGTAATTCAAAAATACTTTTGGTTATTTAATTTAATTTCAAGAGTTTTAACAACCTATTCATAATTGTCACATGACCATGGTAACTTTATTTTTAGACATTTGATACTTTTGTTTTAACACATTTTACTACTCGTTTAGGCTGTACATATACATAGGCCTACTAATTACACTAATGAGTTGAGGATAGGGAAGGTCGAGTTTAGATTAAGTGTATCTGCATTTGCATAGAGGGAGAGTGAAAAACCATTTAAGAAACACCCCACTCAATACACCTTACCGAGATTCAAACCTCGATCTCCCTGTCATTGGCAGTCCTCTCTATAGTGAGAGTAACGGTTTGGACCAAGTGGCCATGAAAGTTTTTTTTTTTAACTATTCACATCCCTATTTGAGTGTTGGTTATTGTTTCTTAAAGAGTATTGATGCCTTGTTGCAGGCCTCGATCTGAATACATTGAGCTGTTACGTGATGACCTGTGTACATACTACAGCTACAACCAGTTTCTAATGGATCGGCTAATGGAACTGTTCCCAGTGTCAGAACTCCTCGAGTTCCTGGAAGCCAGTGAGGTTCAAAGACCTCTAACAATCAGAGCTAACAGCCTCAAAACAAGGAGACGTGACTTGGCTCAGGTTAGTGCTAGCCGTGTGTGTATCAGTCCAGGCTAAGCTAGTTGCTGGACTGTAAATGAGTAATGATCTGGAATGCTAAAGTTTGGCAACACTGCACTTAAGGTCTGGTCAACTACAAAGTCACTGCCTTGGAGGAAGTATTGTTAGGAATACCAAAGTATCGTGAGATGTGTTTTTAAAACTTTTACTTATCATGAAATAAAATAAATTGAATCTTTTCCACTAATTGATTAATTAGCCTTTTGCATGTGAATATTGGTCAATTATGTCGGTTTTATTGAGAGTTGCTTAATTTGTTTTGACAAAGCTTGGATAAGAGCTTTCAGACCATGAATATCTGTGACCATTTTTCCTATTGTCCTAAATAAAACAACACACCACCAATATACCACTTCTGACATGAATGTAATGGCTAGGAAGCGATCTGGAAGGGTCGCAGTCTGTTCACACATCACTGTTTAAACCGCGAGTTCTTTTAATAATATGGGAGTATATAACTGATTAAACTAGATTGAAAACGCACACAGATATTCAGATTTTTACTATTAAAAATAAAATGACACATACACTGATATAATTAAATTAACTCCAGCTAAACAAGTCACTGAATTGAATAATAAGGTTGGGTCTTATGACTACCGAATAAATATTTCCATCAGTAGGTTAAAGTTAGCAACCAGATAAAGGTTATCAGCACTTTAATATTTTATGTGTTAACAAACTGAATTTATCTGTTGGATATCTATCTGTCAGATAAATATATTTCTATGCAGAAAACACAAGGTTGGTACTGTTTTTACTGGTGTGTGAAATGCGTAAAACCCTGCTGTTACCACTACAGCTTGGCTAGTGGCTACAACGCTCAACATTTGTTAAATAATGGCGGCTAAGTGAGTGCGACGAAACAGATCATGTCACGTGGGCGCTGAAGGTAAGTTGTCTTGCACGTACCAGTACTAACCAGTACTAATTTTGGTGTCTGCCAAAATGTTATCAATAGTTTGGTACAACGTTTACAAAATTAAACTTATGGTACTCACATTTAAATAATTTGTTCTATAGCTATAACTCTACAAAAAGCTTGTCAGTTTTTATAAAAGTGTGCATTAAATGTTCTAACTTTATTATATATATTGAGCTGGGGTCTGTACATACTAAACACGTGAACCAAGGTTTTAACCTAAAACAGATTCTGATAGGTGAAACCTCTTGAAAAACAATGTGTTATTATGTAACACCAATTTTAACTTTCAGATAAAAGATATCAGTTACTTAAACCTCCCGCTAAATATGTGATGGATAAATACATTTTATCTGGCAGTCATAAGATACAGTTTTAACTTATCAACCAGATAAAAATATTTATCTCCCAGATTAATATATATCTAGGACCGGCTCTAAGAGTAATAATTTAGTCTATACTCTGTAAGTTAATAAGAGAATGAGAACACATAAAATTGAATTAAATAAATAAACTAATAACCATACAACACATAATACTTCACTTAACCCTTTTGCTGTGATAGTGGGATTTATCCATTCTTGGCATTATAGCCATTGACTGCGGAATTCAACTTTACCCCATGATGTGTAAGCTTTATCTACCTTTTCTCCGACAGTCGGAAATAGCCATGAGAGTGTTAGAACGCTGAATTTTTCATACTAGCATGCTTATGCGCCTCTGAAATTTGGTTTTAGTTTCGAGAACTGTCGGTGAGCAGCTGCTAAATTATAACAATAGTAGTGTTTGTTTACTTTCGTATTTCACTACTTGGAGCACACTTTCAATATTAGTGTGGCAGAAAATATTGTTTAGGGATTTATTAATATATTATTAAGGTTATTTGGAATAGAGCATTATGCTAATTCATGGTTTAAATTAGGAGGGCTAGCCAGCACACTTACCTTGGTGATACTGGAGTAGAAATTGTTTAGCTAGAACACTAAAAAAACCACATTATTGAAGGATAAGCTTTCACTATCACAGACAACTTCATCGGGTAAAGAGAGTAGACTCATGCTCTTGGTTGAACTGCAAGGTTGACTGAAAATGGTAAAGAATGATAGAACACATAGATAGGAACATGTAAAAGGTATAACATAAAGGACAAACACAGGAAAAGGACATTGGATGCGAATATATAAGGACTTATAATTAGCATTTCTGAAGATAAAAAGTAAAAATTAAATATGCAGCAAAAGGGTTAAATCGTTACTTGTCCCCGCACACAACACAGTGTGTTGACACTCATTATTCAAACGCTAAACTAGCTGGCCCACACACTGGACACGCTGGCCCATACATTGGACACATTGGTCCACACACACTGGACACGCTACGCTGGCCCACACACTGGGCACGCTGGCCCACACACTGGGCACGCTGGCCCACACACTGGGCACGCTGGCCCACACACTGGGCACGCTGGCCCATACATTGGACACATTGGTCCACACACACTGGACACGCTATGCTGGCCCACACACTGGACATGCTGGCCCATACATTGGACACATTGGTCCACAAACTGGACACGCTACGTTGGCCCACACTGGACATGCTGGCCCATACATTGGACACATTGGTCCACACACACTGGACACGCTATGTTGGCCCACACACTGGACACGCTATGTTGGCCCACACACTGGACACGCTACATTGGCCCACACACTGGACACGCTACGTTGGCCCACACACTGGACACATTGGTTCACACACACTGGACACGCTACGCTGGCCCACACACTGGACACGCTGGCCCATACTTTGGACACATTGGTCCACACACTGGACACGCTACGCTGGCCCATACATTGGACACATTGGTCCACACACTGGACACGCTACGTTGGCCCACAAACTGAACATGCTAGCCCACACTCACAGGCACACTAGCCCTGACATGCTGGACCATTCACTCTGTTAACCTAAACTCAGACTGGTGCTTCTCTGGCTATCACCATGTATAAAGGGGTCACAGTTATAGTCCAGTCAACAAAGTAAAAATAGGGGAAATAATTCGTGTAGTCGCAAATTTTTGTACAGTGGTAGGGGGGAGTACCATGAACAACATACTCAAAATCCTGACCGTTGGAGGGTGAGTGGGGCGGGTGGGGGATCGTTTAAAGGTCAAGCTTCCACGTTATTCTTGTATAACTCAAAAACCGTGGCCTCTAACGAAAAGTTGTTCATGTACAAATTTAAACTACATTAAATTCCCCACAAAAAAGATCCTATGCATTTTTTCTCTAGGTTAAATTGCTTATGATATGCAGGGGAAGGAAAAATTTCGGATTATTAAAAATAGTGTTTTAATGGTATAAAATTAAGGTTTAATGTTAAAATGAACTTAGAACAGAACAACTACATTACTTATTAAAAACAAACCTCTTATCTTGAATGTGTAAATCTCAAAAATCAACAATTGAATCATTATCATCATCATCATCTTTAAGATTGAGTAACGGTGCACCATTTTCACACGTACCATGGCACATGCCGCACACCATTGAGCATGGAATGCCGGCTTTTTGGCATCCACATCATCCCCCACACCCAGTAGAATATCGGCAAAAGATGTTCAGTATCGCTTCAGGTGCTACTGGGTGTTTGGTTGTTACAGGGGTGAGAGATCCATCCTCCCCTCGGTTCCATCCCCACTCGGTCAGGAGAAAGGGGTTGTAGAGCCATTGCTGTATATGTAAGTAAGTAACAAAACCGCTGTAACAACAAATCAGCTACTGTGGTTAGTGGAAGTGAGGTGAGGTCTGGTTTTGGCTTCGTTGATGCATTTAGGAATGCAGCATACCGGCGATGATTCAGGTCTTGCTGATCTGCACTCGCTTGGTACATTTCTATAAACATCTTCTCACCAGCCTGTGCGACCTTGTCTTCTGGTGTCGAGGGATTAGTAAAAATGTTTGATATTGTCTTCATTTGCCTGGGAATCTTGCTGATCAGTTTAACCATTCCTCCCTTACTCTTGTTGTAAATGGTGAAGGTGGTGTCACACCCACTAAAGGTATGGAGGAGGAGGATGGTTTCAGCAAAAGGAAGTTGTTGGAGTTTATTTGTTGAAAACAATTTTGATTCCACCTTAACCCTGCCCGGCTTCATGAAGTATACGTTACTCCTTGGTCGTGCAAAAGCAATGAGTAAAACAATCAAGTTGACACCTTCCCCTATTATTGTGACAGTGGAATATAGGGCAGCTTTCTCTAACCCATAATTCACTATAGTGTCATCAGCATCCCCTGTAGAAACTAATGTTTCTATTCCCCTCGCTGCCATTTGGTCACTGAGAGTTGAGTAAGCCTGGATTTGTTATTCTCGTTTGTGAGAGAATGCGCCTGTTGAACAGTGACATTCATGCGTTCATTAAAATTAATGTCAACTGAAGTTTTTGTGAGGCCCCTTCTCTTCTGCTCTGCTCATTTTGTACTGTTGACGTCACCATAACCATCGAAAACCACAGTACAGTTTTGACCGTAATACATAGGCTATGTATTCATCACAAAGTACAGAAATCTTGGTACCCATATTCCATTTCACGCGGTGAAGGAGGAAGCTTCCATCTAATACATTGGTGCTCGTTCGTAGATCATGAGTTTCATAATTATCCTCTGGAAAAGCATCGTAGAGAGAAGACTTCTTTTCTTTCCTCATCACCCCTTCATTAAATAGAGCCAACGGGATTCATATTCCTTAAGCTGTGCAACATCTTCATCACTCTTTTTTGCAATGGCAGTTCTTTGGAAAAGGTCAGGGGGTCTACAACCACTGTTTCACCGTTCACTTTTATGGCGTTGCTCATACTAGCCAATGACAACACCACATTCTTCTTAGACTGTTTTATGTCACCAAAATTACAACCAACAAAACTTTGCATGGTTGCGGTACCAATTTTTAGGGCTCGGTGACTATTTATTTTTGAGTTTTCGATTATCCCTGTTGACAGAGACATAAGTGAATTTATTTTTGGAAAAGAAGGATGGTCATTGAACCATTAATAAATTTTTGCCCGGTCTTGCCCATCCCTATTTTGTCGTGATACCCGAAAATCAACATGCTGCTCCCCACTCCAGTAAACTCCTCTATTGACGAGCAGATGGCGGTTGCTCCAGGGGACCCACCAACCCACTTAGTTAGAACAGAATTAGTTATTCCTCTTCCTCGCATCAGGCCACCTGAGCTTTTCGTGGAGCGCACTAGATTCTGCTCTATGGTCATGTCTGACCAAAGCCCTGCCCAACGTGAAGCAGTTCGATTTATGGTGAAATAACCCTTATCTGCAAAATCCTTGAACACATGTGGGTGGCTAGTTTTCAATAATAGCATGTCTTGAACGTAAAGATGGGCACATTTTGCATATTGAAAATGACCGCTTGCATGGAAGAATTGTATCATTTTCTGAACACAAGCCGAGTGGTCATTCCAATCACCACGGCGCTCAGAATCTATGAACTTCTTCATCAATGAAACCATGTTAGAATATTGCACCCACAAAGCAGTGGTAGGTACGATACAGCTCATTCTTGAATTTATTTAAAATTGATGCCAACCAAGTATCGCCCTCAACTTTTTGTATAGTAAGATATTCCATATTGCTCAAAATGCTGTTAATCTGCTTCTTTTCTTCTTCAGAGACACCAGCTTCTTCAAGAATGATCCGAACTAAAACAGCTTGAACGAGTAAATGTCCTCGGACGGCTTTGTTGAAAGCATGCCCAGTTAAGATCTTGTAGACTGAATTTGCAGCATAAACTAGACATAATACGTATTTCAGCCCAGACCCTGCCATTGTGTGACCAATGCACCCCATGAAGAACATGAGTGTATGAAATCCTCCCAATCTGATGAAAACTATCCCAGACTGGATTTCTCAAGCCTTTATGTACAACGGTTGGTCGAAAGTAACAAAACAAATTGCGGCACCTTGCTGCTGGCTATCGTTGGAAGCGTATTGTAAAGCCGTGTACACAGTGTTGTAGTCACTTGGTTGTGAATTAATGAATGGCAGGAATTTTACTACACTTCTTTCACCATTGATTATGTTACTGACAAACTGCATAAATCCCAATCAGGAATTACTGGCACTTCTGAAGTGGGTTGCACTAAGTGGAGCCACTTACTACACATCCACAGAATATCTTGCAAGGTGGGTGCAAGGGAGTTGCTTGACCTAATTCCAACCAGTCTCCTGCCTTCCCTCACACTTCAGCCCTCCACTCCAACCCCCCTCCCTTTACACATCCCCAGCACACAATTTATCCCTTAACAATGTGCACAAGCTGCTAGGTACAGATATATTCCTATAGAGTGTAGTACTATCGGTTTGTCGTGCTCGTGACGGTCCGGTTAAATAGGGAGACAGTATCATTACCTCTCACTCTCACTTAACTTCTCGCTTCGAGTACAAATAAAAGTAAGGAAAGTGGGGATTAGTGGCCTAACAGGAAATGTTTACATAGGGGTTTGGTGGAGTACAATGCTATCGTTAGAAGGACAGATACTTTTAACTACGCCTAGCTCAAGGGTGGATCTAGGGCTAGTTGTAGGGGTGAATTGGTTTTCACAAGGCTCCTTCAAGGATAAATTTAATAATTTTGATTGATAAATATTTTAACTATAATGTTGCGAGTTTAACAAACTAGTTGAAATTAACAATAATATAGTAATAATAATAATAATACTTCAAGAAAGAACACAATTTGGATTAACCAATTTGTAATTTTAATACAAAAATAACATAAAACAAAAAGTCGCTGTCACAATAAAACTAATAAATATATACTGTACATAGGTCTAAAGTGATTTAGTAATAAAAGAAAAAAATATATATTTTAATACTAAACTTAATATAAATACTGGAAAATTTTAGTTTTAATCCCCTTTCTTTGCTCTAGAGCTAAGTGGAAAGAGATGTTGCCTAATTTTGATTTGGTCGTGTAGGAAATAGGATGAGGAAGGTGTTAGTCATTCTTTACAACTTTAAAGTATTGGTTTCAATATTTATGATTATTTTCTATACAGGAGGGGACAATTGCACCCAACTCCACCTGGATCCTCCCCTGGCATTGTCAGGGAAACTCGAATAAATATATGACTTTTAATGGTAATGAGAATAAATTCACTGTGCTGTTTGTAAAGATGATGACCTATTCCAACAAGTTAATATACAAAATTAAAAATACACTTTTTGGAATATGTGGGATAAAAATAACATTACCTAAAGATTTTTTTAAATTTAAGATAAACACTTTTTTTTTAAATATGATATTCAACGAAATACAATAAGTGTAATGATCTTGATACTTTTTGGACACATGTATATTTAACTAGAACTGATTGCCATTAATGATATGATCTAGATTTCTAGGCCTAAGTACTATAGTTGTATTTGTAAATAAAATTAGTTACAGGTTCATATTGTTTACACTGTCATCATACAAACTGATCAATAAGCTGTAAAAAATATCTCGAAGGCTAGATGA
>CABFVX010002961.1:48253-69909 GCA_902151425.1 Timema shepardi | reverse complement strand
GTTTGTGGGGGGGGGGGGGGGGTGATACAAAGTATAAGTAATAAGAATCGCATCAATATTTCATTGGAAGATGGTTTGAAAAATAGTTTGTGTGATAACATCTTAAGTGTTCAGGTAAAATCCGGTTCCACTACCTTAGCCAACAACCATGGAGGTAACACCAACAATGCTGAATATCATCAGGCATTTCGGATTACCCCCAGCCAGATTCAGATAGGAAGAAACAATTTTGGTTGTTAAACATGTTATTAATACAACTTTCATATATTTATACGTCAACACATGTGATCCGCATTTGCAACTTTTGATATATGGTATCAATACCTAAATAATACTATTAATATAATATATTAAAATATCAATATGGGCTGCAAAAGTTTGTATTTTTTTAAAGTCTCTTTCTACCAGACTCCTAAACACAATTTATCAAGTTTTTTCTTCTTTTTTAAGGTGAGCCTTTTAAGTGTAGCATAGGTTTTACTATTATGAAGCGTTTCCCAAACTTTCTTCACTCACGTACCTATTTTGAGGCAACGGCGTAACAAACTTACCCCTTCCAGCTCTTTACAAATACATAAAATGAAACAAATTCCTGATATTTAATTAAGTGTAAACGGCCATTTCAATTTCTAACAAACCATTACCTAAATGAAGTTATCGCAGATGGAAATAAAAGCTTATACAAGTCCTTGCCATCATTTAAAAAACTGCAATAGATTGTTTATCAGACTCAATATAATCAAAAAACATGTTAAAATTAAATAAAACTCTGTGTTACTTCACGTATCCCTAGGGGTAGGCGTAACATAATTTATTGAATGTTTTGATGTTTTTAGGTTGTATGTAATTGGTTGAACTTTTTGTAGAATTAACTTGATTTTTTCAAGTGTTTGTTGGATGTTTGGTTTGGTTTGGAAGTTTCTCGGATGAATGTGATTGGTGTGAGAGTTTGAAGAATGAATTTGATTCTGTTTTAGTCTTTGTAAGATGTTTTGATTGTTTAAATGTTTTTCGGGCGTATTTGATTGGCTCGAATGTTTTAATAATAATATATTTTATTGGTTAAATGTTGTTAGGATGTATTTTTATGTACGCTTTATTGTAATGAGTGGCAATTAATTGGTCTAAGAATATAAAATAAGTTGATAGAATTGAGAAATAATAATATAAATAAATATACTAGTAATGAAAATGAAGATAGAATGTAAAACAATGTTGTGATCACATCATCCCCTTGAGTATTACAATTTAAATAGTTGAACACTGGCGTATTTACAAAAACTGCTCAGACAAATTTTAATAAGTTGTTAATTGGTTTCTGTCTTCATGATTCTAGCTCAAAATAATACAACATATTATGCCACTAAAAAGAGCCCTAAGTATTTATTTTTTACCGGAACTTCTTCTATTTTTTCTTTTTGTCGAGTAAATTGTTTGCACCAAAATTTTAAAATAATAAACCATTTATAATCATAATAATGACTAGCTGAATCCCCGTTCTTCGCACGGGATAATGTGTTATTATTCATTTTTGGATGAAAATAATTAAGTTTTGTTTGAAGCTTAATGGCTAACCGAGAAACACCGCGAGGAGGTGACCATGTATCGTTTCTTATGGGGAGTTTTATTTTCTGCAGGCCCCCTTGCCTTCTGCCTGGGACGTTTTCAGCTGAGCGCCACACACTACCCCGGGCCGGGCCCTCTCATTCACACATATACTACAAATAACACAAAATTCAGCAAAATATAGACTACAGATTTCTATCGTCTCTTGGAACTGCATATTAACACGTAATTACATGTTTTAATCTACTGTCAGTATTCATTTTTTCTACCCCTTAGAAGCATCTACGGGGTTAAAAATAATTGCCATATTTTTTCGAAGGAATTATTAGAATGTTACCCTCTAAATGCTTAAAAAGAGTTTATAAAGCAATATTGTTTATTAGGGCATTTATCCTGATTTCTCCCCCTTAATCACAAAACATCGGAATGAAACATCTTTACTTTTCTTAATTAGCTTATAAGGAACACCTGTGCCAAATTTCGGTCCTCTAGCTTCGTGGGAAGTGTGAGAATTAGTGATGAGTGTGTGAGTGAGTCAGTCAGGGCTTTCGCTTTTATATATATGTATACCTGTTCAATTTTATACATCATGGTGTCAGTCAGTAATCGAGTGGCCATCGTCTTTTGGCGAAGGTAGGGCCAACTCCATGGTGTGAGCCTACAAGCGAGCTACACCTACCAAGAGGCCGCCACCGTAAGCGATGTTAGTGCCAACATTTGCGGCTAGAGTGTGTCATGTGGTCAGCACAATGAGCTCTCCAACCGTTAATCTCAGTTTTATAGACTTTGGCCGCTAATTTTTTTCCCCATTCAAATAGCTCCTCATTTGTCCTCACGAGGTTGATATGAGCCCGCTACAGACCCACTATCTCACAGAACAACTGTAAGCGTAGAAGATCGAACCCAGAAACTTTGGATCTGTAGGAGTAACTCTGACCACTAGACCACAGAGTCGGTCACTTGCTCAAGCTTTGTACATACACTAATTACGCTTATTTAATAGGGATGAGGAAGGTAATATTTGAGAAGAAATGGACCCACATTTTAGTAGATAGGAAACAATTTAAGAATAAAAAACACCTTTAGTTCCTCCAACAGGTATTCGAACCCCGAACCCCACGCCACCGGCGGCTTAACCTAAAACGAGAGTGACGTGTCAGGCCATGCAACCACCAAGAGAGTTGTCTTTAGTTGAAATGTGATTATTGTATTACTATGGTGTGAATACGTTACATAAAACCATTAACCAAAATATTAGAAATCAATTTTTAAATTAAACAAAGAAGGTCGATAGATGAAAATATAGAAATAATATAATACTGAATTTTTCTTAAGTAATTATTCATTAGTCCTTTTATTTGGAACGCGACACCTTTTCTTTGTCGGTAGGTCTTTCAATTTTTCAAGAGAAGCCCAAAATTCAAGGGCGTAGAAAGTTAATTTTTCCAAGTGGGACTCGCTGGAAAAAATTTAATATACCTTTAGACAATACTGGTTTTTATGCTTTTATATAGATCCTTCTAAGGGAGGGCCATCAAAATTCCAGGAGACCCACCTTCCTACAACCTTGCCAACATTATTTTTTCTATGTGGAATTCCAATATGTAATGTTGATTTTTAAGTATAGTAGAGACCCGATTATTCTACCTTCGACTAACCAACATTCCGTTTTAACCAACATATTCATATGTAACGTGCATTTGAAGTAATGTTAATAAAGCGGTGGCGTGACTTAATTTTTTTTTGTTATCGCCGTGTCTTACTTGCTGTTCAGGTCATACGCCTTATGATAACTACTCTAATTGGGGTAGGGACTAGGAAGGAATCCATTTTAGAGGTAATATACCCACATTTGCGTGGAAGAGCTGAAAACCATATAGGTAAAACCACCCTCGGTAGACCCAGCCGGTATTTGAACCCCTATATACTCGTAATAAGCAGACCAGTCTAACACGAGAGTGATGTATAAAGGTGGCGGGTGAAGTGATATGAGATTTGTAAATACGCTGAGTACTCGCCAAAAGTGCGAACAAAAGTAAACATCGGCGAGAACAAACAAATGTTTGCTTTTGTTCGCTTTCTCTTGAAAGGCTCACCTTGTGTCCATCAAGAGATAATATGTTCTTGTTTATAAGTGATCCGTTGTTTTACAGCAAGCACTCTAGTCTAAATGATTAAATGAATATGGCTGAGCTAAATAATAAACTACTTTGTGTATTAGGGTGCCACCAACTTGAAGCGTATTACCCTCACAATATTATTTTTGTATGAGGATGGCATTTCTGAAGCTTCAAAGCCATTAAAACAATCCTCAATTATTGAAAAATATTCTGGAATGACCATAATAGAAAAAACTTGGATTGTTTGAAAAGGTTGATATATATTTCTAACCATTTACTTTGATCTCAGAACTGCAACACTCTACGTGAAATCTTTTTTAAGATGAGCTAACTACACCTTTATAAAACCAAAAGTGTTTTCAATCCAATCCTATGGATACATGTTGATATATTTCACCTCCATTTTGCCATGAACCGTATTTTTAAAGAACAAACTACTTCTTAAATACCACGGGATTTATGGGTGTCCGCAATAAGTTTCAGGGCTCTGACAACCGACCCCCTTAAAAGTACATGTCAATGACAATTAACCATGATATTTGATAAAAGATTACGCTCAAACCATAAAAGGTATTGAAATTAGGGTTTTTGCCTCCTTCATTTGACAACGATGACATATTTATTAGTTAGGACATTTTTTTCAGTTTTTATAGCAACAACAAAAAAATCAGCAAAATAAATTAAATATTCCTCCAGTAAAAACATAGAGTTTTATTTTATCCACATGGGGATATCAAAAATAATTGTTGAATATCTGTCAAGGATGTCCTAGATTTTAATGACAACTTTTTCTGTTCATATGAAAAGTCTTTCATCTAGTGTCGCTATGCTTATGACAGATATTCAACAACTGAGATATTAAAGTGTGAAGAAAATCAAACTATACCTTGAAACTGGAGAAATATTTTATTTATTTTGGCCAATAAAAAGTTTTGATATAAAAACTTCAAAATAACTCTCCACCTTAAATAGTTTTTTTAAATCTAAAAATAGTTATTTTTAAGTTATATAGAATGTTTTTAATACGGTAAAATAGTCCCATTGGTCTAAATTAAACTGGTTACTAAAGTAGAATACAGAAAACCACACCACGATGCGACGTTAGGTAGGAGTTGTATTAACTACCTAAGTCGGATGCTACCCGTGAAGTGAGATGGTCTCTTAAGAGCGTGCATCATAGCAAACCCAATTCAGTTTCCGGCTCGCGCGAGATATGGAAGTTAAAGGGAAAATAAAATACCTACGATATACCAGAAATGCGTGCAGTGCATGCGTATTCGAATGATAACTCGAAACTTTCCGCGGTGACGATGGGGAAACATGCGGCAAAGTTTCTTATTAATAACTACAGTATGTCCCTGTTATGACAGAATGAAGATTTGTTCACAGTGCTTATCTGTGAAGCCATTCTAAAATGGTCAAAAACTGCCTTTTCAATACAGTTTTTATCCAAATATAATTTAATATTTCAACAATGTTCAGAATTAGGAACTTCTAGCAACTCTTTATCTCCGTTAATGTTTAATCAGAAATGATCCACGTGCATTATTGTTCGTGTAACTCTAGGATTTTGAGCCGACTGTAGCACAGAGTTGATGGGTATGTGACGCACGCTCTTAAGGACGAGCAAACAAAAAGTCTCGTGTGTTCAGGTCTATAAGGTACGCGCCACGTCGAAGAAGAGACACGCTCTCCCGTATGGTGGATGGAAAGGAAGAAGAGAAACGTTTATTTTGAGGGCCGTGAGATGTGTTTTTGATAACGCCCACTATTTAAGGTTATTATACCAGTAAAAATATGTTGTTGTTTCTTGTACCCTTGATTAACGAAATGATCGTTATATAATACAATGCGTGTAAATTTTTAGAAAGAAAGCGCTTGTCAGACACGACGTGTACTATAATAATGTGTTTGAAGTATTTTTCTTAAAAAAAAAAAAAGATGCAAAATACAATAAAAAAAGTTGCTGCTTTATGTTGTTTCTTAGGTACGGGGTTCGTGGCTTGTCTGGAATAGAAAAAAAAGCTGTTAAATTAGTTCAAGTTATGTGTTTCGTTGTTTTAATTTACGTTGCGTCATCAGCTTATTTACTATAGAGTTAGCTCAGCGTTAGCGTTAGCTTTCCTTGCACACTACGTCTTACTACCCGTTCGGGCTATCTGCGTATTTACGATAACAGGGTAGGGATTAGTAAAGTAGAATCTATATTGAATGCACTCCAATTTACGTGAAGGGAGAGTGGAAAACCATTTAGTAAAATTCACTACACCTATCCAGATTCAAACCCCTATCTCCCCTTAACCATCAAATCACTCCAACCTGCTTCGGTCGCCACATGGTCGAAGGTGTCACTATCACAATAAACTAGACTGCCGATTATAGGGATATTGGGGTTTGAATCCCGGTTGGGTATAGTGATGGTTTTCCACTATTCCTTCGCGTAAATGTAGGAACACTTCCTCTAATTTAAACTTTGCTCATCCCTAACTCACTAGCGTAATTAGTACATAGGCATATAACCTACACAAGTAGTAAGACGCGGTGCTAGAAAAATCACTCTGTAGAGTGACGCCTTACATTATGAAACCATTGATGCATGTCTAATTTGGCACACTTTGTCAAAAGAGACAACTGCAAATCAAATGACTTCGCGTGGTAATACATTAAAGCAGAGTATATTTTCAAACTGAGAGATAAAGTTTCATTGTATGGCAATTAAAATATATTTCTACTTTTACGGGACTTAATTTTGTTTCTGAGCTATGAGCTCACGTTAATTTACACCAACTCCCCCCTTTTTTAAAAAAAAATAATTACATGAATTTAAACTAAAGCTACACTCAAATGTATAGAACAACGGGAAAAATCAAGATATAGCCTAGATCTATGTGTGTTGGTTAGTTAATTTTGTATTGCATAATGTCAGTTGGTCTGTGAAAAGTAGACCTCACCTCCGCCATTCAACATGTTAAAGTACTATGCAATTGTCTTATGAATTATCTTTTGAAATTTAAGTTGAACATTTTCTTTGTATATGAAGTTTATTTTTCCTTTGTGATTATGTTAAATAGAAATCAAATGAATATCCCTACTATCTTCAACAGTATATTATACTAATCGAGAAAGATCATTTTCCAAATGGTTTAAAAAGTCATTCTCGCAATATATGCCAAATTAAAAAAAAAAAAGTATTCGTATATAGTTTGGACTGGGCTAAAAGAATGTCTCAACCAAATGCCGTCGAAAATAATTGGTCCACGCAATACTCTTGGAACAAATAGAATAAATGCCAAACGCTCGAGTTAAAACAGAATGTCGCTCTGCTTGGTCAATAAATTATTAATTTACATTAGCGATGGTTAGCTAAAACGAAGTTTATGGGCACGTGGTACATTATGCACGCCCAAGGCTTAAATGAGATGGTCAAATGTCATTGGTACGTGGTACATAATATTTAAAGCATTAATTACAGGAGACATATTTTTGACACTTTAACAAAACTAGAGCTTCTTTAATCCTCTTTAATACATTTTTGTTGAAATCTTAAATATTCATTATATTTGTGATAAATTTAATAACTGTATTAAGTTAAGTAATTTTAATAACATAAACAAATTTAGATAGTATTTAATAATGGAGATGGAATATTATCTTTATTATTATTAATGATACATTCATATAAAACCATTATATTGCATAGCAATACTGTCAGCATTATAAGCCAATTTATTCTAGCACAAAATATACGTTTAACTCAAATTGTAAATATACAAACTACAAATAATACTTTTTAATTATTATGTTATCATTATATACTTAACAAAACTACCCTACTCTTTAATTTGACCAATAACTAATGTGTATTAAAATAATTTTTTGATAAAACACCTTAAGCCAAATTAATTAACTTTTAATTAGTTATTAATCTTAAAACCGAATTAAATTTAATGTTGTATGCTAGCTTATGGTTATTTTATCACAAATGCAGAAAGAAGAAATTTTTTTTAGCTTTCACTACCTTTAAAAAATCGCTATTGTTTTACGGATAAGTACGTATTATGTTCATATTGAATCATAAAAACCGTATTAGCTTTTGTTTGTACATTATTCATGCATTCAAAAAATAATGTATCTTTTTATTCTAAAACAAATGAATACTAACATCACAAAAGCGTTATCGTATTTTATTTAATGCCACAAATAGAAAACACAATTTTTCATTTTAACTAAAACATCTCTAATCTATGCTAGGCTCCAAAAAAAAAAAAAGTAAAATATAAAAAGTTTGACAGATTTTCTTCAAAAGATTATCAACCTAAAAGTTAATGGTTCTCAAGGATTCAAGCAAAATAATTTATACATCTGACGGGAAACGAGAATTCCTAGCAACGTGTAAATGTTCAAATGTGTTAAATTATTAAATTTATTCCATACCTGCACCAGTAGACACGTGGGCAAAGGCATAATTCGGGTCTTGTTAAACAGTTACGGGGAGTCCGAGGTTCAAATACCTTTCAGGTGTACTGAGGTGTTTTTTCTAGGGATTGATTGACTTTTATTTCTCAAATCCTAATCTAGAATCTAAATCTTAAATTATCTTTTGAATCTCGAATTCAAATTCAAATCCCAGATGCTTTAAAAATAGAGCACTCAATTTAATCTATAGTAAAAATATTTAAAATTGAATTAAAAAAAACAAGTTTTTTAAGGGTTGGTGCCATTGACAAATAATATTTTGATTGTCATTTCTATTATGTCGTAAACAACTAATAAAACACTTTTTTTAGTAAATTAATTATCTTAACACGATCTTGTTCCTTTTCGTAATTTTATTATTCTTCCAACTAGCTTACACTAGTTTATAATTATTTTTACCCATTGTTTAAACTTGTTATATTAATCAAATAGCTGAAGCTATTTTATTCTTAAATATACGATCCATTATAATTATAATAATTATACAAGTGGCAGCCTGAAGCCAACCCCGAGTCGAAGGTGGCTGTGTTATCTGATTGCTCGTGATCTTAATAAAACCACACATTTGTAGCGGACGATTTCCGCACGTCCATCATAGACTCTGCCTTAAAATATATTGAAGAATGACCTTGTACATGGGACAATTCCTGGATAGCTTATTGGTAAGAGCATTGGCGTTCTAAGCCATAAAAAACCGTGTTCGATTCCCGTATCCAGATGTCAATTTTCAGTATTTGTTATATTAAGTTAAGATAATCATTAATTGTATACAAGATGATTTTTACAATTCATCAATATATTTAATACTATTGGAATCGAATGCACCATCTATGATTTTTTATAAAATGGTTTTCAATGATTCCTCCACGCAAATTCTAGTGTACTTCTTCTAAACCCTACTTTCCTACTCCTGCCTTCCCCATATACAGATAGGGTGGATGGGTAGCGAGACGTGGGGTAAAGTGGGGGTGGGGAGTATTAAAAAACACATTTAGTGAAACAAAAATAAATAAATCTATTAATCAAACTGTCATCCTACAAACAATTCGAGAAGTTATAGACATGACCGAACACAAGTCACCTCTGAGGCGCACTCTAGTTCGTATCTCGGGATGAATTCTACACTTTTTTTCATTACCGCGTCTTACTACCTGTTTAGGCTGTACGCATGTATAATAATAATAATTACTCTAATGGGCTAAGGATGAGGAAGGAAGCCGTTTTAGAGGCAATCTACCTACATTTTCGTTTAAGGAGAGTGGGAGACCATTAAGGAAAAACCACCCTCAGTAGAACTGACTCAATTCGAACCCCAAGCTAAACCCCAAGCTGAATATTTACTATTTCGGTAAATTTTAAATGGTTTCCAGGGATACAATAACACAAAATGCGTGACTGTTCGAGCTTAAATAAATGTTTCCACACCTACAACTAACCACGGTTTAAATATTTTTTATATTTAGCTATAATTTGTCTATATATATATATATATAATAAGATAGGCCCTTTCTTTTTACGACTTTAATTGGCTTGTTTTGTTAGGATTCTCACGGCGTACCAGAGGGAATACTTATACGTACCACTGGTGGTACGCGTACCAGCTTATGAACCAGTGCCTTAGACCATTCGGCCACTGAAGCGGGTGATTCTAGACTTCAAGTAGTGTGAAATAAAGCGAAGTACGTGTGGTTTGAAGTTCAATATAATATTTGTACTGAGTGATAAACCATTGATAGTCAAGTGGTTTTTTTTAGCACTGTGTCTTACTATCCTTTTGTGCTATCTCCACATGTGCTAATGTGCTCCACGCGTTTGTGTGGTGGACGAGTAGAAAACAGTTTAGGGAAAACAGTTTCAGAACACCAAACAGAAATTCGAAGTATTAACTCAATGTTATCAATGTCAATAGTGGGCTAATAGTTAAATATAATCTATTATTATTATTATTATTATTATTAGCACCGCGTCTTACTACCCGTTCGGGCTATACGCACTTACGCTAATGTGTAATGGTAGGGCGATTGTGAGATTAAATGGAGGACCTACAGTTTAACGTGGAATCCGAACCACGGTGGAGGCCTGGCATTCCTCACATTCACAAGATGTCTTGTCAGAGGTGAAGGAAGGGATTAGTAATCAGATAAATCTTTGCCGGGACCGGGGATTGAACCCCGGCCGCCAGCATAGAAGTCTGACACCTTACCCCTAGACCACCAGGTCACCAATATAATCTATTCGCCTTGTAAAAAGTTTATGACAATTTTGTTTTGTTTAAAGTTCTTACAGATCCGTATAAGAAAGCGAACATTAATAGCGTCTCGTTAGTTTGTTTATTACCTGCTAGCGTGACAGTTCTAATGACAACCTGCCCCTTATGTCACCTTGGTTGGTCAACCCGCCTTTCAAAAGTGATCCACTTGTTGCTTATCTAACCAGGCAATCGGATGACAAATTGCTAAAAAAAAACCTGTAGCAGCTCTGTGTGTAGTGGAATCAAGATAGAAACGTAGGTTTAGAAACTAAAGAAATTGAACATTAAAACCATTTAAATATATTTATTTTTAATTGTATCATCATCATCATCATCATCATCACTATAATAATAATTATTGTCATTATTGTAGCATTTGTATTACTATAATTAGTATTGGAGATGTAAGAAATAATAAAAAATAGCTCGAATCTAAATTTTAAAGGCTTACCAAGAAATAATTTTTTTATGCAATCGTTAAAATTGATTATAGTACGAGTATTTGTAAATTAAAATAATTAACTTAAAAAGTTACCTCTTTGATCTTTATTACATAATAAATATTATAAGCGCATTCAATAAATTCGTTCATTGTACGATTCTACTTCAAAGCATATAAAAAAGTTTCATTTTCTGTAATTATTAATACGGTGACCTGGTGGTCTAGGGGTAAGGTGTCGGACTTCTGTGCTAGGGGTCCGAGGTTCAATCCTCGGTCCCGGCACAGATTTATCTGACTACCAAACACTTCCTTCACCTCTGACAAGACATATTGTGAATGTTGGGAATGCCAGACCTCCACCGTGGTTCGGATTCCACGTTATAACTGTAGGTCCTCCATTTCATCTCACAATCAACCTACCATTACACATTAGCGTAAGTGCGTATAACCCGAACGTGTAGTAAGACGTGGTGATAATAATAATAACGTAATTATTAATCCTACATTTATTAATTTTTACTAAAAAAAGGTACATTTTTAAAGATATGGACTCGAGAAAAATAGTATTAGACCCATATATGATTATTATTGTTGTTTTATAGTCATTGAGAGGATTTGTCATGGCAATACAATCAACTGAAGATTATATAAACTGACGTATGAATATATATAGATCTAATAACACTTGTATGTCATACAAAGACACAATGTTCATAATACTCCTCCGATAAAACTGACTAAATATACGATCACGTATAGTTTAATGTCTTAGAAAAATTTGTAATCTCGTTTTAGTTTAATCGGATAACATACACTTTGGGTTTTAAATACAGTTTCCATGTATTACTCATTGATTACCGAATCGAATAGTTTACAATATTTGAAATTAATGTATTTTTGTCCATTTTGATAAGATCATTTTATAGCTAGTTTTTAATTTTTGTTTTTTTAAGTAAACTTTAGTGTTTTAATAAATTAGAAATATAAGGCTTGAATACTTGATTCCTTAAAGCCTTCGAATCCTATGATGTTCGTGAGATTCGAGATTAGTAAAAATTCCAAAAAAGTATTTCGAATACAATGAAGAGTTTGAATTGATATGAACAAGCATAAACATATTTTTAAAAGGAATTTAAAAATGGTTTTAACTAGGTAGAGTAAAAAAATAAAAAATGACAAAGTTATTGCATTAATATAATTAATTTACTAAAAGAAAGTACACTTTGTGTCTTATGACATAATAGACATGACAAACCAAATATATACTATTTGTCAGTGTCACTAAGCCTTAAACTACTTTTTTTTAAATTAAATTTGGAATAGTTTAACTTTAACTACAATTGTACATTTTTAAAGATTCAAGGATTTTAGATTTGAAAGAAAATTTAAGACGTGACTCCGAGAAACATAGGATTCGATCCATCCCTAAAATAAATATATACCATATTTTAATAATACAATGGTTATTGTTAAAAATTTTCTTTGATTTGATAAATACATGCTAAAATGTTCTTTATACTTAGATATTTCTACTCTCAATATCTCTACGCCCTTCCATAAGCCATGTCTATGGCCTTGGGGCCCCTTCATTCCGAGAAACATACCGTTTTATGCAAACCCTAATGATAAGTGATCCGCACTCCTATGTTCATACGTCAAGTCATGTTATATGCAGTTGTAACTTTTGATACATAATCTATACCTATAACAAAATACTAATAAATAGTAACATTGTATCAATTTTGACTGCAAAAAAAGTTCTTCCTATTATAATTAGACTATAGAACTTTAATACCAACTAGGTAAATAAACAAACGTGCAATTTCTTTGAGGATATTATACTCTCGTCCCACTATATTTACAAAATAGTTAATTGGTTTTTTGTTTGTCTTTCCTGCGTCAAATATAAAAACGATAAGCTTACAGCTATGATTTTGTAGTAAAAGTCTTGTGCGTTTTTTTTAGTTCAACGCAAAAGTAATTTCATTATTACGTATGTTGTTCATTTGGAAAATTTTTTCATTTTATTTTAGTAGGCCATTTTAACAATATTAAATTATTTTTAAAAGCTATGTGATATTGGTTGTTTAATTTATTGGCTGTTGATGAGAAGTTAAATGTTCGTATCCCAGCTCTATTCACTAGTTTTTCTAGCACCGCGTCTTAATAACCCGTTCGGGTTATATGCTTATTCACTAATTACCGGTACAATAATGTTTTTAGGGATTTATAAGGTTATTTTTTGATTAAGTGTACCCGCATTTGCGTGGAGGGGGAGTGGAAAACAATTTAGAAAAAACCTCGGACTACCCACTCGAGATTCGAACCTTAATCTCCATGTCATCGGCAGTCTAGTCTACTGTGAGAGTAGCGCGTTAGACCATGCTACCACCAAAATGGATTGCAAGCACTGGTGGTAGCTTTATAATTCTCTCTTGGCGGGTGCACTTCAGCTAGTCCACCCTTCTCATTCTCACTCCTTGGAGTACAAAACATTGCATTTTGGGTGATAGCACTGGACCGAAATACCATACTATATTTGAAATCATTTACTGGTACATTGTGGGGATTTTTCAACTATAGTTTTCCAACTTTTTTTCCAGGATGATGATCCTAAAAACTCAACCTCATCATCTCGTTTTTACATTGGTTCGTGCGAATCGCGAGTAGCCTAAACGTGTGTTGCGTGGCAAATCCCAGAAATTCTTCTTGATTTAGTGTATTATCTATCAAAACAACTCTTCCTTATAAAATATAATTGTAGCTATTATTTTTAAGGTCAGCTTATACTTTCTAAACACGCGTTTTGGCACAAATCTTATATATCTAATGGCAACCCCCAGACTTATTACCAAACATGTTAGCCAGCATGATAACTCTCCCCACCAAATTAAATCTTCTGGGATCTAACCAGAAACAGTTGCAGATTTTTAGAAGAGCTCCTTAATCTCTAAGCAACATACTTTTTTTATACAAACTTATGGTCTTTTTATTAATATTCTTGGTCGATTTCGACAAGCCAAATAAAGTTACCACACAATTTTTATTTTTTTATTTTTTTGTAAGGTCATAATGTCCTTCTCACCCATATTAGGTGTCGAGAGGCGAAAACCGCCTCCCTCAAACGCTACTCGGTTCGCTCATAAAATACGGCACAACGAGAGTAAACAAACAAAAGACACCTTCTGTGTTAACTCACAAAACCACCAAACAACGGCCCCCAAAAGGTTACTGCCCCTTTCTTAAACTTATTTTTTTACAGAAAAAAATGAAGGTAAGAATAAAAAAAACTAAGATGCACGTTTCTGATAAAAAGCAATACTGCACCTTAGTTCTTTTGATTCGTCACGAAAAGCTGCAAGGGTTGCATTCTTCTTAACCAGTGGAAGAATTTGGGGAAAACAATACCCACCACACCTAAAAATAATTTGCTCTAAGATAACTCATTCTACTAATGTTGTGGCGAAAGTTTTTTTTTACGTGCACCACTACCGTCCGAGCATTAATGTGGTAGACTCAAATAGCCAAAGCTTTTATGCTTTTAGTGAGGATTACTCTATCTAGATATCATACTCTGAAAATTAAAAACTCACACCTGGTCACGAGAATCGAACTCTGAACCGTTGGCTTCGTACGCCAATGCTCTAACCACTAAGCTATCCAGGTATTTTTCAATCTTAGATTATATCTAAATGGAGTAATCCTCACTAAAAGCATAAATAATAGCTTTGGCTATTTGATTCTTAAATATGCAATCCCTGACAATTATAGAGAGTTTCTCTCTAAAACTTGATTATTATATCATTTCGACCAATCAGTGAGGAACAGCTCTTCCAAGTGGGAGTAACTCTATTTAAAATAGCTTTGCCATCATTGAGTCGCGTCCAACATAGCGGTTGTACTAAAAAAAAAAGCATTACTTGGCTTAATGACAATAATTGTTTACGTGTATTCATTGTTTACGTTACACAATATAGCAACCAAGCAAAGAGCGTCACAAAATACTAAATTTTTACAAGGGTGGAATAGGAGAATAGGGTTGAAATGGGGGTGAGATCGAACTACGGAGTTTTGTATATTTGGTCAAAAATGTAAAGCTGGTTGCACCATGGTATGGTAACTTGTAATCGGTTCGAAAAAAATATCTCGTTTTGAAACTTGTAAAACATGTTCACCATGTAGCTATAAAACAATGCCATGACCTCACCCACTTATGGTTTCTGTACTCGGGCCTCCTATAAAAATAAGCCAGCGAGAAAACAGTTACTGACGTGAAAAATTTATAATGTGGATCTTTTGTTATTCAAATACGCTGGAATCTCGGTATGGCTGACTGTTGCAACCATGTATTAAGCTACTTTAATATATTTATACGTCTTAAGTATTAGACGTTTTAGTATTTGTTATGACAAATAGTATTAGTGCCTATTAAATAATAATAATTACTATATTTTGTCAATATTGACAACGATAAGTTTATTTATATTTTCTAAATCTACTTTTCTACCGCAAAATAGCTGTTCGTGGACTGGAACACACTTATTTTGGTAACCTTCTTATTTATTGAAGTAAAGTGGTTAGTTTTATTCAAAATAAGAAATTGTTCAACACCTTGCCTCAGTTTATAACGGTTTTGCATTCTTAGGGTCTTGGGTTTGATTCCTCACCCATTCGAAAATTCTATTTAATATTGTCTATAAAAAACCTACAAAAATGCATTAATGTCAATGCTAAAATATTACGTAATCTTTTTTCTTTGTATTGCATCTTATTATCAATACAGGCCATCTCCATGTTATTTAACTTATGATTAAAGGATGAGTAAGGTAGAATTTAGAGGAAAAGTACTCACTTTTGCATGTAAGGAGAGTGGTAAACCATTTATAGCCTCAATACATCTTGCTGGCATTCGAGCCTTGAATTTACCGTCACTGGTAAAAAAAAAAATCTATAAGAGATTTACATTTACTACGCGTGCCCGACTATGCGTGGTACGTTTTATTCTCTGAGGTAAAACTTACTGCGAATAAATTTAATAGCCATGGGGTCACCAACTTCACGCCCTAAGACCCTGTTGCATGTGCCCACCAAACTATTCATACTGAACTTGAGTTCCCTTTGAAAATAAATAATAGACAAAGATGTATTGACACATTTTCCAAACATGTCAAGAACCGTAAGAAACTGTGGGTTTGGTGGATTAAAAGAAAAGTTGGGCGAGGTATTCAATCAAAAATTTGCACAATTTCGTGAAATCAAGCCAATAGTATATTTTTTTGGAAAATCAAATTAATTTCGTGGGTATTATTGACAAATATTCTAGTAAAATGTATGAAAAGAATATTGAAGAAATGTAATCAAAGATTTCGGAACTACAAGGCTTGCCATAGAGATAGAAAAATTATGGAATCTAGTAGACCACACAAAATTTCCTTTGAGGGTTAGCGATGAAGATTAAATCATATGTTGGATAATCTTATCTTTACGAATCACTATTATTCATAGTGAATGTGAAAACGAAATATAAATATCACCTTTCAGATGCTAATCCAAGCGACTGTTTAAGAACTGTAGCTTCCAATTATGATCTGGACTTTAAAAATACAGTAAGTGAAATATACTTACAAACATTATATTACAAATCACATAATTAACATACCTTTTTTCTTAATGTTTCACTAGAGAATATTTTATTTGTGAGAGAATGTGACTAAATGTATTGTATACATAAATTATTTAACCTAACCTTAAACCTACCAATAATGGGAAATTAAAATAAATCAATATGCGCTTGCGAAAAAGTTCAGAAATTCATTTGCGCCCTAGGAAACACAAAGTTTGCGACTTCTGAGTCGAAGCTCACTTTATAATTACAGCTCTAATCACTAGTTTATCAGCATGTGTTAAGCAATACATAAATAATTTCACAATTATCTTGACTTGAGCTATATATGTTACAGCCATTATATTGAAAACACCAAACACATTATCTCCGCCATTATGAAATACTAGTCGTACGTACGCAGATGAAAGATCACCTAAGTAAACTTTCTTTCGTGTCCAAACTACAGTTTTAGTAGTAAAACCCAACGATGGTTTGTGTTTTTTGTGCAAATCTATAGCTCAACACCTTATTTTATAAGACTTTACTTTTTTACAACTCGTACATTGAGAATCAATTATTAATTTGCGTCCTTACATTTAATAACTAACGTAAATTATGTATCTATTTTATTTTGGTGAGCTTTTAGGATACGAAAGCTATATTTAAAACTAAAGTAAGGTAGTATTTATTTTAATCTTTATGCATTTGTTAGTTATTTAAAAAAATCGATCCTTGTATAATCTCAATTGTTTAAATATTATACATACAGTACATTCTAAGGTATAACCAGGTTATCCTATCAACCCAAGTTCCTCGCTTAATAGACTTAAGTGAACGATAATATTTATGTGCCGTAATTTAGGTATGACCTAAGACAGTTAACCATATTAAGTCTTTCAAAAGTACCACTTATTACTTCAAACTCTTCTCAAAGTTGTTTACAGATTAGTTCGGGTGAATCAAGTCGTGTTTATATGTAAAACTGGCAACACCGTGACTTCAGCCATTTTCATGTTTGCGTGATAGAATGCGTGATCGTGTTCAATTTCAAAGAAGTTTCAGTGGTTGGAAAAAAAAAGATAGATATATCCCTCTATATTTCATTAATAGGTCGGACGATCAAGACAAACACGTGATGTTTCTTTCTCACAAAATATCCTGCTGAGAATGTGTGCCCGGGACATAAACCACAAGACACTTCGGCCGCATTCCGTCGATTTGACTTCTAACCGTTTTTTGTGGCCTTTTATTTTTGGCTGGTTAAATTAAGGCCATGTCCCGTTTCATTATTTATCTTTTTCGTTTTTCTTTTAATTGGAACATTTATAATGAAGTATTTAACTGCAGTTTCTAAACACACAAGATTAAAGGGCCATACTCATATTTATGGGGGAGGGTGGATTGGGTAGGAAACGGGGAGGTATCTACTTGCAGTAGCTCTTAGTGAAGTCCCCTAGCAATAGATGGCAGCACTTTTTTTGATAATGAATTCCTCTTGAAACAATTTAAATGTTGGTACAAATTGTTGGTAGTTTAACTTTTATGAAATGCCAAAAAAAAAAAAGCTACCACCTTAAAGGAATTTAGAAATACTAAAAAGTTCGTAAATAACACATTTAGTGGGGGAGAGGGGGGAAAAGGCTTACCCCTCAAATAAACCCCCTTAGTTATGGCCCTGAAATATATATTAGGGCATGAATGTCAAACAAATTAAACCAACTTTGGTAGCCTCATGGTCTAAGGCGTCACTTTCGTGTTAGACTAAACCGCCGATGAAAGGAAGATCGGGGTTCGAATCCTGCTCAGGTGTACTGTGGGTGGTTTTCCAAATTGGTTTTCCACTCTCCAACCACACAAACGTGGGTATATTTCCTCTAAATTCAACCATTCTCATTCGTAGCTAAATAGCGTAATTGATACATTTGCGTACAACTTAATCAGGTAGTAAGAAGCAGTGCTAAAAAAAACTAGCTACAACTAAGACATTGCACCTAGTATTTACAATATTTAATACATACTAATTATTTATCGGTACAAATTAGTATGTAAATAGAAATATTATATTACTCATCAACAAGAAGACCTCCAGGGTCGATAAGAATCGTGATAAGCCCCCCTAATCAAACAATGACATTTAGGGTACTTTACAAATCGGAAATTTTTATATCTCCGCAACTATTTGAGATACTATATAACTCATCATTGTAAAATTGTAGCACTTTTAAAACAACTTGTATTTGAAATACATTTTTACAAAACCAAAAGTTTCTGAGATATTGGCAAATATATTAATACAATTTTCTAAGCTTTTAAGCTTTAGTTGTAAAGTGACTACTTATGTTTTAACGCAATAAATCTCAAATTCCATAGACTAAATAAATATTAGAGGACCCTAGAAGCCAAGGAATACAAGTGACAAAAACCACATTTTGTGTAAATTCAGTTCAAAGTTTGACTTCAACAGTAATTGAATTAATGATGTTGGAAATATTGTTGAGTTGTATAGTGATTATTGTATTGTTTGTTATCTCATTGTCTGATAGAAAAAAAATTGTTCTTTGAAAATAAAACATTGAGTCTATAGCTTAATTAATAATATTAATCAACACTTATAGCCCTTGGCTTCCAAGTAAATGTTGAAAGGTTGAAACATAACAGATACAATTGGGCCAAATAAAAAAAAGTTGCTTTATTGGAGTTTTAATTTTTGCTCATATATTTCATGCTAACATAAAAAAAAGATACATGAAATAATTCTACAACATTAATAACATTTAAAAATACAACATTTTTCTAAGTTCTATAAATGACAGTCATTGAATGAAAATATTTAGGCTAATGAGATTACAAAATCACAAAAATCTCTGGTATATTATAAGAGAAAACGGTTAAGAAAAACTAGGCCTAAAAATCTTCAATTCTCATTTGTGCCACACATATTGTCAAGTTCATCAACCTCATCATCTGCACTAGGCGCGTTTAGTTGGATTTCCTGAGGTAAATTTTGTCCTGGTTGGTTGTGGTGAGGAATACTTTGATATAGCCTGTGAAAAACTGGAGGCACAAACCGCGACAGTTCATGGAGCAAACTTAGCATACTTGATTTTAGGCTTTTCAGTTGCTACTGGAAAATCAGGTTGAGATTTTTCCGGCAAGTGTGGACTCTATCTCTAGCTTGTCGAACGATTCCAATTCACCTCCAGCAGTTGTCTTGTAGAACAATGTGAGGGAACTTGCTTTCTTAAAACGCAACACCTGCATACTTCAGATTCCTTTTACTGATTTTATAAAGTAAGGTTCAAGAGGCTTGAGAACAGTAAAATCTTCATCCTGCATACGCATCACGATGAACTTTCTGCTTGTGGATGCCACCAGTTCTGCCCAGTTTTCAGGGAGATAAAGATCCCTTTTTCTTTTTCTCTTTTTTTTTAAACCCTGAGCAACCACAGTCTTGGTTACATTCATTATAAGAGTGCGCACATATCAAAAAGCAATGGTCGACAGTTTCGATTAGTGAATTCCTAGGGATGTACAGCCAGAATTTCACAGTGGAGTAACTTTTGTTCTGGCCTTCACAATTGTCACTGTCATGCTTGAAATTAGGGGGAAGATTACGAACAAATTTTATAAGACATAACCCAAATTCCTTGCACCCACGAGAAGCTTATCCTTCGTATCACATGTAAAAGTTTGCAGTTCCAGTTACAAGATTATGTATGCCCAAATTGTATGTTCATAGTCGCCTAAGGTAATGCCTTAATATTGGTTAAATGAAGCGTTGGAAATTTTTTTTGCAATTCAAATCATATCGCAACTTGACTGTCACTATAAAAACTATGGCACCCATCTTTGGCCAATCGTTCAACCACTGCTTTGCGAAGTTGTATTTCCTTATGGGTTTTTGCCTGTTTTTTTCCTTCAGTACCTCCATGGTCTATTTTAATTTGTTATTTTCCCACACGTATCACACGCATAAGTACTTGGCCGATGAAAATTAAAGTTGGACTGTGTGCCTTGTTAATATGATAATAATTATTACATATTAGGAATTTGCGTATAAAGATGAAATTGTAATGAACAAAATCCCATATAGGTAATATTAGGAATAGCATTAAATAAAGCCATCAATTCAACGACAATATAATAAATTATCATATCATAATGCTATATCGGATATATAAATGTGAATAATATTTCAATTTCTAATAATGTTTTCATTTAGGCAAATTGAAAATGAAAACAAAAGGAATTACAAAAACATACAATCAATTTCGAGGTAAAGATTTTCTTCAGTTTTTGTCCTTCATTAAAAACTTAAAACTGACCAAAGCTTGACTTAATAAAACTAATATGAGTATCTATTAAAAACAGAGCCTGTCTTATTTCGCACCCGCAGAAAAAGTCAATTACAGATACATTAATAACAGAATTGCAGTATCATCTAATCCAAACTGAGATAACACTTGGTAGTAAAGAGGTACAAGCTCACTTGGATCCCTTGAGCTCCAAATATTTCAATTAAATGTTGGTAAGAGGTTAAGTGATATGCCACCAGATCTCAGCACAGGATAGATAAATCATTTATATCTCTTTACCTCCAGACATATTGGCACATTTTGAGATCACCTACCCACTTAACTAGTTTTTTTTTTTTTAATTTGTCACTTATACCCCTTGGCTTCTAGAATCCAAAGTTTGTTCTTTTTCCTTTAACCTCTTAGGAGAAATGTTTGTACAGCAATGATTTATCTCTTATCATTTTAGACTCAATAGTCAATATTTACATTTTTTATTGGTCAAAATATATAAATGAGGAATTTAATATCAATACGATGAGCTGAAGATGTGCAACACCTAATAAAATGTCGAAAATTTTAACCGGAAGTCAACATTTTAATACGAGATGTTGACCCTTGTGGTTCAAATATAGCCTACAAATATCAATTTTAAAGCAATAGATCGGGAAAGTCCACGCGTAGATCCATACAATTTTTGTAATCGTCTCAAATTACATTTTAACAAATTTAAATGTTAAAATTAAGTTCATCTTTTTAAGCACTCCACTACCGCTTGTACGGCTAAAAAAAGTTACTTCTCATAGCTAAAGAATAAACCCATAATCATTCTTCAGATAGTTTATTGTACACTCAACGATAGGAAATAAACCAAATTTAATCCCATTTATGCCCCCCCCCC
>CABFVX010002961.1:8910-48216 GCA_902151425.1 Timema shepardi | reverse complement strand
AAATTTAAACCCATTTATGCCCCCCCCCCCCTCGTCAAAAATTCTAGGGCCCTCAGATTCACATTATTTAATATAGGTGGTTAAAATAAGGAAGAGAGGTGTCATTATCGAGATAAAACCGATTTAAAAAAAAGTTCTTCAGGAGGGTTGTCAATATCAATATAGATATGTCGGAAATTCTCTTAATGAGGGGTGTCGAAACATTTTATGAATAAGGGTGTAATTATCGAGTTAAGAATGTCAAAAAAGTTTCGATACTAAACTGGAAATATAAATAAAATCTCCTAGCAAGGGGTATCAAAATAGATAATGGACTCAATTTACCAAGACCATACTAATTTAGTTCAGTACCTTTATTTTAGGGCTAAGCTAAATACAGATTTTGAAAAATGACAACATAGTCTTGGAAATGAAACCTTCAAATTTAATGTTTGAAAAAATAAATGATAATATTTGATGTATGTACTGTACCTACTAGCATTCATATAAATCATCACTCGTCTTATATACTAATATATAGTCAGCATCTGAGGTCACTCGGTCTAAGACGATAGGCTTATAATAAAATGGATTGCTTGTGACTAAGAGATCAAAGTTTTATTCTTGGATGGGTACATTGGAAGGTTATTTTTCCACATTGTGAAATATCCCTGAGGTCTCCCATTCCCATAATCGCGTTAATTATTCGTGTGCACTTATGAAAACTATATTCATGGTGTGGTAGGGAAAACAGGGAAAACCTGGAAAAGTCCGGAATTTTTTGTATGACAGGGAAAACAGGGAAATGTCAAGAAATTTAACCAAAAATAAGGAAAAGTTAGGGAATTCAAAAATACGTCTAAAATATCCCATTAATTTCGCAACTAAACACTAAAACAAAAGTTAATAATACATAAATAAAATACCATTTTAATTTTTAAAGTAACTGATAAAACCGTTTATGTTTTGTAGATACAAACTTTTTTAATATGTGATCAATAATAAATAAACAAATGTCATCATCCACCATTAAAAAAAGTAAAAAAGTAGTCAGGGAAAATTGAAAAATGTTAACTGGAAAACCTGGAAAAGTCAGGGAATTTTGTAAAATATGTTTTGTAGACATCCTGTATATTACTCATCTAGTGGCGTAACAGATTAAGCTTGCCCCCACCCCCTCCCGTAAGATTTATTCTCGAGCCCTCTTTTCCAAGTCATCTATCACCTTAATAAATTTTATAAGAAATAGTTAATAGTCCTAAATAGTCACTAACTTTAATGATCACACCTAATAATGACAGTTTTATAATCGGTTTTGTGTTGGAAACGTCATAAGTCAACTTGACTGCATGAAGATAAAAACAAATTCTGCGCAAATATATACTTACTCTGTTCTTCAAACTATTCTCTTAATTTCGTCCACTTTAATTAAATTAATAACACTCGTGTTAAAACGTTCTACTATTAATCCAGTGAACTGATATGACCCGTTCTTGGTCCTTAAATATGGAATATATATGCTTTGAATATTAAATAAAAACCCCTTTGGCCCTTGAAGAGCAGTTTTTGCAACTACTAAGATTATAAGATACCTATTATGTAGTTTAAGAAACGCGTAGCTACATGCATAAATGATTTACAAAATAGCTAATAAAAAACTTAACATTATAAACCGCAACACTACGTAAACAAATTGACAATTGTATAAAACTAATACACACCCAAAATAGATAATTACTTATTTTAGGCACCCCTGCTATTTGTAGTTTGTTGTCCTTCTTCTGGCCTAAGCCTCGGGAACGATTCTAAATTTCAATAAAACTCTTCCTGTCAGTTTATATATATATATATACTGAATGTTTTTAATGCACATACAATTAGTTGTCATATTTTATGTAGACTTTATGTTTCAGTAGTGGAAATATCCTATTCGATGTTCGAATGGTCTAAGGCAATGGTCGGTGGCAACCTTCAGGATATCGTGGCCTTGGGGGTTGGAAAAAAATTAGTGGGATGTTTTGAAAACAATATTTTAACTAAAAATTTCAACTTTATATTTCTCATAAATTATCTTTAAATTTAAAATAATACCTGGATACAGGAAACGGACCCAGGATCTTTAGCTTAGTACGCCAATGTTCTAACCACTGAACTATCCAGGAGTTGTCCCATAGCCTGGGTAACTATTCACCAATATTTTAAAACAGCGTCTTTGATGGACGTGCTTGAGTGAAAAATGATTTCCGTGTCCAGGTGTCATTTTTAAATTTAAAGAATATGATATTTAGAGGTGGCTATAGCCGTAACTAACAAACATAACATATTGGCTGTTTAATTCATCATTTCTCATAAAGTAATTAGTTACTAGTATATTTTTATTAACACAATTGTTTGTTTTTCTAGATCTTTTGTGGGCAAAATAGAATTAGTCCGTAGGCTGGAGTCACTCTTGAAATAAGCTGGATTGCCGATGACGGGGAAATCGGGTTTTCGAATCCCTATTGGATAAATAAATTTCTCAAAAATGGGAAACTGCAACATTTATTTAACCTTTTTATTTCTTTTCCATTTTTTGTTTATTTCAATTTTATAAAAAATAATTTCGACAAAACCAACGAGTAAATCAATTAAAGAAAACATCCTCAGTTCTCTAAACCGAAATTCTAACCCCTGTACTCACATAAACAACAAACAAGTGAAATTCGATCGTGCCTTGGGTTTGAAAACTAGTTATTGTCTTTTAAAAGGGCCCGTCTCACTCCAAGGATTACGTATAACTTAGGTAATTAATACAGCTCGACCCACCGTGGCGTGATTTTATGTATTCTACTTAAAAGAACACAACCCGTTTTCCTATATTTTTTAAAATATAACTAAATTGAAAATTAATTGATTTGAAATGAAAATAATATTTAACTTACTCTGATTTCGGTTTGACAAAAGAAGAATGTAGAACCCCACACTTTGATACGTTTTCAGGTTAGAGTGCAATCTTGTATATAATTTCTCGGCTTAACAAACGTGATATGAACTCATAAGTATTTTGTAGGATTACATATTATGAGAACAAAATGCGAGCTTAACAAATCTTTTCAGAGATTAAAACAGCATATGTATGTATTGTTTTAATCGTACCTCTTTATAAGGAGTATATAACGTACGTGCACTTTTTTGAACAGATTACATCAGCTCTCAACTTACAAAAACACTCATCGGCGGGTAAGCATACTAAACGTAAAGTTCGTCTAGTCCGGTTTGCCGGTGTCTGGGAACTGAGGACTCGAATCCAGACAGGGAGGGAGTGCTGAGGTTTTATTTTCTCTATAAAGTTTCCGACTTTCCGCCTTTACTGTGTGTACTTCCCCTAAATTCTGTCTTCACCGCTACCAAACAAGCGTAAATATGCGAAAAACATAAACGGGTAGTAAAGCGTGGTACGTCGATATTAAAATTATAAATTATAGCACCGCGTCTTACTACCCGTTCAGGTTATACGCTTAAGTACTAATCACGCTAATGTGTTAGGAATTGGAAAGGTTGAATTTAGAGGAAATTAATCCACATTTGTGTGGAGGGAGAGTGTAAAACTATTTAGGGAAAACCACCCCCAGTTCACCCGAGTGAGATGAACCTCGATTAACCTTTGAACCTCGATCTCCCCATCCTCGGCAGTCAAGCTCAACACGGAATTAGCGCGTTAACTAACTAAGCCACCGAGGCGAGTGCGTCGATATAAAACCCTCACCTCAAGTGTTAGACAGGGTTGATACGCACCTGAAAAACATGGATAATTCAGGGGAATCGGGGCGACAGGGAAATACTTAAATCAATGTAATTTTCATCTATGTTTGCAATGATCAAAATACGAACCAGAAGAGCATAATCCAATGTAAACTATTAGTTTTAACAATAGTTAAACCCTCTTCGGTGGTCGAATTGACTAAGATCACTCACGCAATAGACTAAACTGGAAAAGACAGTGAGGTTGCGGTTAGAAAACCTTTCGAGTGTAGTGAGGGTGGTTTTTCTTATATTGTTTTCCACTCTCCCTCCAATCAAATCTGTGTACGATTATTCTTAATTCAACCTTCCTCATCCCTAACAAATTAGCGGATGGACGTAAGACGCAATGCTAAAAAAACGCGTAATTTTGAGAAAAAAAAAATATTTTAAAATTCAATCTGCGACGTGGCGTGGTATGTATCCAGGGTAAAGTAGGGCTGGTTTAAATGGTACCTTCGAATTTTTCTCATTTTAACGTGAGTATAGAGAACAAAACATATGTATGAAGTGTCACATATGAACTAAGATATAGATAATGTGTCGTAAGTACAGTTTTAACGCGCTCTACATAATCTGCAAACACTCAGACACGAAACTACATTTAAAAGAATATCGTGAAAATAACGAAGATTTTCAATTAATAGTTTTGCATATAAAATACTTGTAAAAAGCTTATTTTTAGGACAAAAAATTGGTAAAAGTTGAAACGTAAATAGTTTGTCAACCCTGGTCAGAATACTCCGTTATCGCTAATCGTACGACTTCCCCACAGATTCCGAACCAACTTAACGTCTTCATAACAAGAGTAAAATCAGGCGGAGGAACTAATGGTTCGATTTAAATAGTCTTGGAGTCAAGAGTACAGACCAAGGCACACATCTTGAGAATAATCATTTATTCGGATACAGCCATTCACAGGGGTACAGCTTCGATAAAATCAAATATTCCTCTCCAACTTTGAAAGAGGAATCTAAGCCGGGTATGCACGTTTAAACGTTAAAAGCCTGATACTAATCGAATGGGCTGAATAAATCACTGAATATTTATACAACCAGCTGATTTGGACGTGATCTTGTTTCTGACTTTTTCATTTTGTGTGCTTCGCGTATTAATATCCGGCGGAGTTATCCACATTGGTCCCTAATGAGCTAAGAAGGAGCCAGTCAAATTCAGAGGGAATGGGGGAAACCATTCGATAAAAATCATCTTGATACATCCAACTGAGTTTCGAACTCTGAACTTCCTCGTCCCCGGTAAACCAAAATTGTTGAGACTGGTGCCATTTTTGGTATGATCACTGGTGGGGTTTTATTTTATGCTGTTTTTTTCTTGATCTGTGAGGTTAAGGTTCGGGTGGGAATTTACTTAATAGTTTTATCCTCTAATCGTAACGAGATGTATATGTCAAGTCATATGTTCTGGAGTTGTCACTTTTCATAGGTATTATCAATACAATTCAATAACACTAACAATATAGTAAAATTATACCATTCTTGAACTCAAAAAATGTTTGTATTTTTAAAAAGTTAATTGCAATGGACTTGAGCAAAATTCTTACGAATCATTATAAGAGTGAAAGGGCGAGGTTAGTTAAGAATTTGAGCCAGAATGTGTGGAATTATTAATCACCTATCCCCGAGATCATAGTGAGGCACACTAGGCATGCTTTCTCCCTTAGTGCCCTTTTGCACGGGTCACTTTCAAGAGACAGTGCGGCACCACAAAATATCAGCCTTTCATAAGAGCGGCCACACGCAATTCACTTACGATGGATGTCGAAGAAGCCGCAGTAGTATTGAAGTTTATAAAGCGAAAGAATAAACTGTGTAAAAAGATATGGGCGCACCCAATTTACACTTAAAGGTTAACTTATGGTGCTATCTGTACAATGTATAAAGAGGACCTTAGGTAAGATCAATCAAAGCTTTTCAATTATTTCAGAATGTGAGAAAAATGTTTTGATAAATTGCTCTCTATCCTTGATGAGCCTTTACGAAATAAGGATACGAACATGCATGATGTGCTTGTACTGCTCAAATAAACTTAACGTATCAAATACTTCAACCATTTTAACACTAGTGATTCGTCCCAACTGTCCCTGGTGGGAAAGCTCACGTTCAACTGCAGGTGTTTCCTGTGGCACGCAAATTGCGAGGAGACAGAATCTGTGGTCCAACCCATGTGAAAGGTTACATTTACTATATACCCTATCTACGGTAGGAGAGTTGTACAGTGACATCTAGCAGGAAGTTCTTTATAGAAGAAATTGCCTGAAAGTATCTAATGCCAACCTATTCGGAGTGTAAAACTCGGAATCTACAAAACAATAACATTACCGGTTGTTCTCTATGGATGTGAAACGTGGTCTTACCTTACACGACGAAAAAAATGGAAATTAGGGTGTTCGAAAACAAGGTGCTTAGAAAGATACCCTGTACTCATCACAATACATTATTAGTTTAATCAAATCTCAAAATTACGATGGGAAGGACATGCAGCACTAATGGGAGAATCTAGAACCGTGTTCACGGTATTGACTGCCAAACCCAATACGTAGAGAGAGACCAGTGGGAATACCTACAGGCAGATGAGGGTATAACTTTAGAATATATCTGAAAGAGATGGTGTATAATGACATGGACTGGATAGAACTAGCTCAAGATAAGGATAGAGTGTAATGAGATGGACTGGAGAGAGCTAGCACAAGATAGAGATAGAGTGTAATGCGGTGAACTGGATAGAAATAGCTCTTGATAGGGACAGGGTGTAATAAGGTGGACTGGATAGAACTAGCTCAAGATAGCGATAGGGTGTAATGGGATGGACTGGAGAGAACTAGCACAAGATAGAGATGAGGTGTAATAAGGTGTTCTGGATAGAACTAGCTCAAGATAGATAGGGTGTAATGGGATGGATTGGAGAAAACTAGCACAAGATAGAGATGAGGTGTAATGAGGTGGACTGGATAGAACTAGCTCAAGATAGGACAGGGTGCAATGAGGTGGACTGGATAAAATTAGCTCAATATAGGAATAGAGTGTAAAGAGGTGGACTGGATATAACTATCCCAAGATAGAGATAGAGTGTAATGAGGTGGACTGGATAGAACTAGCTCAAGATAGAGATAGAGTGTAATGCGGTAGATTGGATAGAACTAGCTCAAGATAGAGATAGAGTGTAATGAGGTGGACTGGAGAGAACTATCTCAAGATAGGGATAGGGTGTATTAAGGTGGACTGGATAGAACTAGCTCAAGATAACGATAGGTGGCGTACGTTTATAAGTGAAGCAATGAACTTTCGACTTCATAATGTCATCGAGTAAGTAGAGGTTGACAATAGTTACTTTCAGCTAATGTTTGCAATAAAGAACCTTCTGCAGGCTGTCAGTTAACAGTTTCTCTTACCTTAGATGGGGTATACAATGAAAGGGCACTTACCGTTAATTTGTTTAAAACAATATTTCTACTATGGGAGCTGGTGGTGTAGGGGTAAAGTGTCTAATTTCTGTGCTAGGGATCCGGGGTTTAATCCTCGGTCCCAGCATGGATTTATCTGTTTGCCAAACCCTTCCTTCACCTCTGACAAGACGTGTATTAATCGCAACTTGTGAATGTGTAGAATGCCAGGCCTCCACCGTGGTTCGGATACCACGTTAAACTGTAGGTCCTCCATTTCATTTCACAATCACCCTACCATTACACAGTAACGTAAGTGCGTGTAACCCGATTGGGTAGTATAACGCGGTGCTAACAATAATAATAATAATAATAATAATAATATATTTTTAGTCACTTTAATGAATAATAAACTGAATGTTGATTGAATGCATAATTTTATTTATATATATAATAATAATAATAATTCTAATATCACATGACTTACAACATAACCTATCCTACTATAAGCACTAAGTAATAAACAACCACCACTAAAGCCAAGCATTATAAATCATCTATTAAATAGAGTGAACCTACGCCACAGACAACTGGAATCAAACCAGGGTGCCGGCCCTAAGCTTGTAGTTTACTTTCCTTACCACTCGACCAAGAGCAAAGGTATGTGTTTTAAAATTACCCAAAATTCAACAGAGTTATTAGTCTATTTATTATTGTTGAGATTTGAAAAGATGGATTATACAGTATACACACAAGAGCTTATGTACAAACAAACGAAAAACATAATATTAGGCTTAAACATCTTGATTGAAAAATTATCTTAATGGTTAGAAGGGGTCATGTTAAATAAAAAAATATTAGGAAGAACGTGAGTATGTGCCTTAATGTAATACCTCACAACTTTTCAATAAGGAAATAATGGGAAGCACATTTTTCATCTGACATTCCATGGTTAAAATAAATGCTAGAAAAGCTTATTGACTCGTAGAAGGAGAACAGAAAATAAAAAGTACCTATCGGCAACGTTTGATGTGCAAGTGCTCCCACATCACTTAAATACATTTATACTCACAGGAGATATTTAACGGGGTTCAAGCAGACACTCAATCATATTCACTTGAATCGACAAAATAAAATTGTTTAGCTCTACGAGATAGCTTACTTATTGGTATATACGTATGTTTCTTATAGAACCACGTCTTACTGTCCATTCGGGTTATACGATTATGTACTAATTACGCTGATGGTCTTATGGGTTGTAAAGGTTATATTTAGATTAAGTGTACCCGCATTTGCGTTGATTGATAGTGGAAAAAACCCTTCAGTACACCAGACCTAGATTCTAATCTAGATCTCCCTGTCATCGTCAGTCTGTTCTTCTGCAAAAGTATCGCCTTAGACCATTCGGCCACCTAAGTGGGTATATTTATATTTATTTGTTAGTAAATTAGTCTTTGTGTGTGTTTGTTGATTCATATTTTTGTGTAATATGCTTACAGTATGTTTTAAAATAGCTCCATATTTTATATATTGTCAGTAAATCAAATAAATATATATATTTATATATATCTGATTTACTGACAATATATAAAATATATATACATAGATATATTCCAAATATAAATATGAAATATCAAACAAAAATACTGTTAGTTTTGTTCAGACGCACCCAGTGGCCACATGGTTTAATAATTATTATGAAGGGGATATCAGGTTTCGAATTTCATCCTGGTGAACTTAGGTGGATTTTTTCCTATATAGTTTTCCATTCTCCTTCCATGCAAATGCGGGTACGATTACTCTACACTCTTCCTTCCTCATCTCTATTCCTTTAGTGTATATATATGTAGACATCTCAGATGGATAGTAGAAGAGAATATAAAACCATCTTGAAAAGTGGTCCACATGAATTGTGGAACAGCTCATCCGAACGGTGAGGTGAAAATTAAATTCATAATGTTTAAAAAAATAGAAAAGGGAAGTTAGGTTAGGCTAGGTTAGGGGTTAGGTGTTGAATGGGATTACAGGCTCCGAAATTCATGTTCACCTGCTGACTGGTATACTTTATTCCGCAATTTAAGTGGGATTAAACTTCCAAGTTCACCTGGCCGGGATTTGTAGTTTGACCTCTTCGTCAATAGCAGACAAATGCAGTAATAGTCCGACACCTTAGGCAGTTCAGCCACCAGTTCGAGATCAGGAAAAATAACAAAAGGCAACTGATTAAATCAATAGAGACGTAAGCTGTAAAAAGGGAGTCCATAAAGTATGGCAAGCACAGGGGAGTATTTTATTATGCTCTACACGAGATCCAATGTATGTACAAATAGAGGAAGGTACATCGTTACCCACATGCGGTTTTTAATGATCGTTCTTACGGGCACTTAATATGTGCGGGGGCTATTGCACTTGCTGCACTGGATATCATCGCTGAGGGAACTGCATGGTTACTGTTGGGAAACAGCGTTGCCATTCTTTCATTTTCGTGTGGTCAAATTCCCCTCAAATGTAAGACAAGTTTCGCAACTCTGGTTAGTGAAGGTTGCCAGTTGCTCTTTCTTACCCCAACACACAACCTTCAGACATAACTGAGAGCGAGTAGATTTGACAACAGTTGACCGAGAGAGAGCGAAGATAAAGCTTTTCTCCATAAACTATTAGCACAAGGAACACATTAAATTATTATGTGCAATTGAAATTTGATAGATATAAACATATTTTGGTCAACTAGTCAAGATCAATAAGTTGATGGAGTGGAAAATAAATGTATTAAAATAAGCGTCAGAATTGATTGAGCTATCAAGTAAAAAAAATAATAAAAAATTGTAGGTTAATTGTTATAAAGTTTTACCAAACGATAATAAGATAAGTATAATATTTCTAAAATTTTAAGCATGAAAACGTATTAAAAATTACAAGGTATTGGTATATTGAATGACAAGATAACGTTTACTAGGCATACAATCTTAAACCAACCAGAGACATGTAAATTAATAAGAAATACATTAACAAACTTATTTAGTCAAAGTTAAATGTTATCAAATCTACGATCGCATGTGTTATATTTTGAGTAAATGATATTAAAGTTATAGTTGAAAGAAATTAAGACAGGTGTATATTTTATGAGTTAAATTACAACATGTTAAGATTTTTATAATTATACCTGGAATGAATTTCAATTTAAGTTCATTTCCATAAGTATTGCATTGTGTTAATATCAGGAACAACATCTACTTCCATAATTGCGACACCTTATGATGGCGTAATCGCCGAAACATATATTTTCCAAGACTATGACCTTGTTAGCCAATTTTTAAAGGAGAAGAACCAAATGAACCAGATAAGGAATGAAATGTTTGTTGTAAAATCTTAACATGTTGCATTTTTAAACTTATTTCAACCTTTTACTCTGCATATTTTATCCTTATCATGACGTCATATTTATAAAAAAAGTATTTTCTGGGATCTCCATGGGGTATGAGGTATAAAATTTGTTCTCCTGGTAAGTGTGTATCATGTTACTTTCCTCCTTTATACCTTGTACCCTTAATATGGCTTCCTATCTTATCTGAGTCTACAGGTAAACAAAGAAAAGAAAGAAAGAGAAAGTATCTTGTGGCTGGCACACTAGCCCGTCACAGTAACACTGTTTGTATTTTAATAGCTGGTTACCTGATGTTTTTTTCATATTTTTTTTCAATTACGGATTTTTATCATAAATATAGCATGCTCCATAGGCCAAAACTATATCTATAGCTTTAACCACGTGATCGCGGTTTGCTATAACACCCCCTGCCAAAAAAATAGTTTTAAAACTTCTGAGGGTAGTTAGCTAGACCACTTGAGTAATCGATGCGCGACGTTTCCGATGTGTATTATATTGTAAAGTTTGAGGCAGGCTCTGGACAGACAAACAGAAACGAAGTGGCTTTTATTATAAGATTTATTTTTCACCGTGACTTATTACTCATTAGGGTTGTTTACAGACATATTATTACGGTAATATTGCATGGCTGAGGAAGGTTTAATCTAGAGAAAATGTACACGAATTTGAGGAGAGGAAAATAGGAACGTCTTTAGGAAGAACCAGCCTCAGTACACCCGACCAGGATTTGAACCCTGATCTCACCGTCATCGGCAGTCTATAGCTTTGTGACAGCTTTACTAAAGAAAGAGGATAAGGGTATTATTATTATTATTATTATTATTATTATTAGTAGTAGTAGTAGTAGTAGTAGTAGTAGTAGTAGTAGTAGTACCGCGTCTAACTACCCGTTCGGGTTGTACGCACTTACGCTAATGTGTAATGGTAGGGTGATTGTGAGATGAAATGAAGGACCTACAGTTTAACTTGGAATCCGAGCCACGGTGGAGGCCTGGCATTCCCCACATTCACAAGAACTCTTGTCAGAGGTGAAGGAAGGGTTTGGTAATCAGATAAAGGTAGCTTATTTACTTTAAACTCTAACATTGTGACGCCACTGGGACTCAAACCAAATTATCTGTGCGTTTTGTTATTCGTCGTCGATGGCGTGTTTGGTAACGTTTGGAATACATTACATCTTGTATGTATTATTGTGACCAGCACCGATATAGCTAACCACTTAATCTTAGAAGTATGGCTAAGGAAGGTTGTTTTGCAAGAAGTGAAATCACATTATCGCGGGGAAAGGGTAGGAAAAACAAAGTGAAAAATTACAGGTTGGAAACTCTACCTATTGTACGTGGTTGAGATTCGAACCTCGACCTCACCGTTACCGACAATCCAATCAATTTCGAGCTCTACACCTCAGACCGCATGATCACTTATGTGAGTAGGATGCATTAATAATCATTGAACATAAATGTGTCGAACATTTCTTTAAACCACTTCTTCCCTATAAAAATCAAGTCTCGAGTTATCTACAAGCAGATACCAATCTGTGTGTCGGCTAACTTTGCCCAACGCACATAACATTGCGTAGCAAACTTTATAATGTAGACGCGGGGAAGGGGGAATGTAGTTTTGTGTAGACTGCATTCTTTCTTCAGTTTTTGTTCGTGATTCACACTAATGAAGAATTACAAATTATAAGATATAAAAAGGAATGTATTTTTACCGCAGATATATCAGTATTAATTACAGTAATTATGCCAGGTGTACTTCAAAAGTAAATTAAAGATGTGTTTTATCATTGCAAGTGCATCTCAAGAAGGCGTGGCTTATGTTTCCTTCTTCCTTTCACGACTTCAGCCAATTAAAATACACCAAGATATTGATTCGAGAAGTTTAATTAAGGTTTTTATTTAATACGTAACTGAAAGGTTTAAATCGTTGAGTTCTTACTTATGTAACTTATTATTATTATTATTATTATTATTATTATTATTATTATTATTATTATTATTATTATTACCGAAGCCTTTGCGAGTGATTAACAATAATGTAACACGCTTTGGTGACAGCATAGTTTAAGGTTCTACTATAACAATATACTAGCCTACCGATTACGAGAAGATCGTGGGTCGATCCAGGTCGGGTGAAATGAGGGTGGTTTTTCATAAATGGTTTCCCCAATATTTCTCTACAAGCGAATGTGGGTACACTTCCTCAAAATTCAATATTCCTCATCCCTAACCTAATATAGTAATTAGTACTTGCGTACAGCCCGAATGGGTAATAACACGTGGTGCTAATAAAAATGAGTGTGTTTATTATAATGTTTTTAACTCCGTAGGCAGTCATACAATGGTCTCTCAGAAGTGATTTAACGTCTAATAGTCAGGAGGATTTGAATTATTTCTTATAGTAATCATGAAACTTACTAATAAAATATGAGATTTTTAACACGAGCTATAAGGGCGAAGCAGATCAATTTGAGCCTTTAAGGCACGTTGCGTCAGTTCCCTAAGGGGCGTGACGGCCATTTTTAAAAGAAAGATGTAAACTCACTTAAATGTGAGTATAGTTTATAAATAAATTAAGGTATCATATTGAAATATTTTTTTTCAACTAATCCACTAAATCTACTTCAAATAATCCGTTTTTTGAACCACCTGACACCCAAACAAGCTGGTATGGGCATAGAAAGCTAATTTTTCTAGGGATGTGGGTCTACTATAAAGGTGACGTAATATGTCGATATTATTTTTATTTAACAATATATATTTGTGTGAAAGTAGGTTTGAAGGGACAGAAAGGGTCGAGTAAAGGTCGAATCTTATGAATAATTTAAAAAAAATTGACTCCTAATTTAAAAACTACTAACTAGTTTCATTCAAATAATTCCCTTTTTTCCTTCGATATATTAAGCCTACTAAAAATAATATGGTTTACAGGGCTAGTTGCAAAATAGGAGGTTATAAATAATGTATCTTGTAGGTCATATCAGCATTATCATCATCATCATCGTCGTCAACTGTTCCCGGTCAGTTTTTGTAGAATATCTCCATCTTCCTTTATTCTCCCAGCATTCTTCCTTCTTTAATCACTTCCATTCTTATCCTATCACTTGCACACTTTCCGTTGTCTTTATCTTGAAGATGAAGATTAAAATAATAATTATTTAGTTTTTGGCTAATGACATATAAAATGAATAAATGAATTTATTCCGCTTCGGTGGCCGCGTGGTCTATCGCGCTACTCTCGCAGAATATTAGATCACCGATGACGGGGAAATCTAGGTTCGAATCTCGGTTGGGTGTGTGGTTTTTTCCTGAATGGTTTACCACTCTTCTTCCACGCAAATTCGGGTAGACTTCCTCTAAATTCAACTGTATCGCCGCTTCTCCTATCTAATAGAAGACGTGACAAATACATTTACAAATGTATTTAATCAAGGATGGGAAGGAACAAGCATAAGAGAGATATAAAAGTTTAACAAATCACTTTATTTAATTTTAAACACGGGGATAAAATTACATGGGGTTTAACTAGATCTTGCAACAGACAGTCCTTTGTTTATTAAATGAATTTACATCAGCAACTTTTGACATAGTTATCCCAATAGAGGACATTTGAGTGAAACACTTATGTTATACTTGTAATCAACACAAGTATGGTAGAGTCTTATATTACGAGTGGAAGTGATTCGTTAAAGTAGAACTAACTCACATTCTGCTACAAAGGTGCGTCTACCTCAACACAATGGCAATTTAAATAGGAGCAAATATTAATTTGAGGTTAAGCAACAATACATAACTATCCAGCCTAGCAGCTTCTTGACTTGGACCTGAAAGGCATTTACATGAATAATAGTTAGCAATACCAAATTCAGAAAATCCTAGTTTAAAGAGTTAAAATGTTGGTAGTTTATTATTATTATTATTATTAGCACCGCTTCTTACTACCCATTCAGGTTGTACGCACTTACGCTAATGTGTAATGGTAGGGTGGTTGTGAGATGAAATGGACGACCTACAGTTTAACGTGGAATCCGAACCACGGTGGAGGCCTGGAATTCCCCACATTTACAAGTTGTGATTAATACACAAGGAAGGGTTTGGTAATCAGATAAATCTGTGCCGGGACCGGGGATTGAACCCCGGACTCCCAGCACAGAAGTCTTACACCTTACCCCTAGACCGCCAGGTAACCACATTGGTGATTAAATGAGCTAGCTCACATGTAACCCCATAGTGAATTATGAGATACAAAGAATATGCTTCTAGAGGAGGAACTTTAGGTTTACAAAGAGTTAATAGTGAGCTTCCAGAAATCTAGGCTATTGAGATACTATTGCCGGTCTATTGTTCAATATATTAGTATATTATATATTAGTATATTTAACATTCTACCTATTTCTGGACACACTATATTTAGTACAAACAGTTAAACATTAACCAATACAAATGGTGTCTGAGGGGTGCCGAACCAAATGAACTATACCCCACGAGCCACTACTCTATACTAGCATTACACCCACAGGTTGAGCACCGTTGAAAGGTACACGATAAGAAATTTTAGAGACTGGTATCAGTCAAAGACCCAACTAGGTCACGGAACAAAGCGATAGATAACCCTATTTCCACCATAATATGATCCTAAGCATTAAGTTAGCCTGAGCATGGTCATACAGTATAGGGCGTCTGACTATTGCCCAGATATTTACGACTATGTCTTATGGACATAGAAAAATAGAGCAAGATCTCTAACTTTCCAAAAAATAATTAGTATTAATAGTACACAAAATATTAAAACTTGATTTTGTAAGGAAGCTTTATTTTCTTTTTTTCACGCTCGCAGTTTAAACAGTTTTTTTTTAATAAAGCACAGACATTTTAGAAATTAATTTGTGTTAAAGGAGGTCCAAAAATGTCACTGCCCCAAATTCGCTGAAAGGTCTGTGAGTCCCTGCGTGGATGAGCTACTTTCCTTCACATACCTATTTGAAAGTAAGAACAATTAAAATATGTACTCTCTGTACCCTATGAACATAGTTCATAGGTTAAAAAAATAAAATTGAATGCATGTAGGGAAGGAATTCACTACTTTACCTTACCCTCCCTCTTTCTCTCTTACCACCAGCTCGCACACGTTGTTAAACCCCCAAAAACAATATTAACGGTTTTAATTTACAGTAATAACATTTAGGTTCCCTTCCCAAAATTGTATTTAGCTTAAGTCCTGATCCTGTATACGATTTTTCTTTCCTTTTATCAAAATTAACTCTGAAGATAAACTTGAACTGAAAACATGGTGTAAAATGCTCAGAATAACTATTGTAGTGTAAAAAAAAAATCATGGCGTAGGCCCACAATTGAACCAAGCCGACCAAGCTGCCGCCGACCGTTGGTGCGTAAATAACAAACTTTTGTGGATAAATGGCGTCATATGGTCAGCAGAATGAACCCTTCAGCTGTTAGCCTCAGTTTTCTAAACCGGAATCATTAATTTATTCAATTAGCTCCTCATTTTTCCTTACTTGGCTGAATTGACCCAGTTCCAGACCCACTGCTTCACAGAAAACCTGGAAGCACCGGGAATAAAACCCGGGACCTTTTAATATGTAGCCAGGAACTCTGGCCACTAGATCACAAAGACAGCAGTGTAATGAATTATAACTATTTTTTTCTCCACGTTTTCAGGTCTAACTACTATAATATATAATTTAAATTTATTATGATTATATGTTCTATCTTGCGGCAGGTCCATTCCTTTTGTCAGTGAACTTAGAGTTGGACCGCCAATGTATCCTGTCCTCTTCCTCCTCCTTGAGCTTCCAGAATTTTCTTCTTTCCTTCAAGTTATCCAATATTTGAGTCCTTCTTTATAAGCTACTCTTTCACCCAACCTTTCCTTCTATGACGTCATGCAGAAGACAGTTTTGTCTAAGGTTGTGTCCGATCCAGTTTGCTTTATTCCAAATAATCACATACAAAATGGTTCACTTCTCATCCACTCTTCTTAAAATTTCTTGATTTGTCAACCTGTCTGTCCAGTTGGTCTTCCCAAGTCTTCTCCAGAACCACATTTCAAAGCTCTCCAAGTATTTCTTTTCCATCTTCCTGAGTGTCCAAGTTTCTGCTTCATACAGTGTGATGCTCCAATTGTAGTATTTCTTTTTTCTTTATTTTTTATCACCGCGTCTTACTGTCCGTCACTATAATAAAATCACTGATAGGAGAGCCGGTAAGTGTAGTTACCATTTAAATGGTACATAATATAGTTTATTTATAGCCATGCATTTTTATATTCCTGTTATTGAACAGCATCAATAAATTGTTATATTTATGAAATGTGACGATGTATATTATGAAAGTAATAGGGAAAATAGTAAACTAGTCTACGAACAGTTAGCGTTAAAAGTGAATAAGAATAAAAATAATAATATTAAGAGATAATCCTTGCTGGCCATGCATGATGTGTTTTGTTGTAAAATTTTACAATAAAACCGTTTAGTGACTAACCTGAATAAACCATTATTATTTAATTAATATAAATTTTAAATTTATTTAACAAAATAGAAATAAAATAAAACCGGTATATAGTTTTCACGGGGAGAGGGGCGATGAATTGTAACCTTAATGTAGTGGTAGATGCTGCAAAAACTAAGATGGTTATGGTTTCGAACCCTGTTTTGGAAAAGTTATTGCTACTTAGAAAAATAAAATGCCTTTTAGTAAATTGTATTCGTGTGTGGCAATTAAAAATGTAATCTAAACAGGAGGCCATGCCATTGCATTCATCAAATCGTTAATACAGCATCTTAAAACACGATATTAAACACTTTTTCCTCAAAACAAGGTTGTTTCGTGTATTGTTTTTTCCCCTTTCCTGTTCAATTTTAAAGATAGGGAATTTACTTTTACAACGCGCTAGTGGTAGAATATTGTTATTCCTACGCTTTATTTTATTGATTTGAGGTATTTAATATTCACTTTTTTATCCGACTGATTGTATCTTAACGAGAATTTCTTTGAGCGAGAATAAAAGGGCCTGCATATTTTGCCACAGAGGTATTCTCATATACCTTCCAAGGTTTTTCTACATGCCACAATCGACATGAGACTGATGGCTTTAATTCCCTTCCGAAGGAAGTTGTGCTGCAGATTTTTATCGCTTGAGAAAAAAAACGTTGACACTGACTGGGCTTGAACCCATGAATATCAAATCCTGAGGCGAGCACCATATCCCAAACCACTGAGGTAACAACTCTACTTTTCATACGCATTTATTTAAACACATTAATATGAGTAAAGCTACACAGTAATCATCCTTTTAAAATAAAAGTATTACATCTTTTAAAAATTATCTACGTAAAGTTTGTTCAAAATAATAAATATAAAGAATAATATACCCCCAAGACTGAGTAAATTAAATTGAAAATATCAAAATTATTATATTCATGTCATTATCTTGTTCTTTATTTTTTATAAATACCAACACAACAACAGGCAAGATTTAAATTATTGTGTACAGAGAAGTTTTAGCTCAATCAACAAACAAAATTTCAGCTTTAAACATATTTTTATATCTCTCTTTTGTAACACTGTATTTGAGACAACTAGTTTTTGCATTTTCTAACATAATTTAAACAAATAACGTACATAAATAAACAGAATTTAAGATTTGGTTACTTTTCCCTGTGGTTAATTTTATAAACTATAAAAAATAGCCTTACTTGACAAATTCCCCGTGTGAAGAACGGGTACACTTGCTAGTAAATAAAATATAATGTATGTTTGTGTGACTAACACAAGAACTCTAAAACCAAGATACCTAAAACGCTAGAATTCGACTACATAAAAACGGATAGTGTGCATTTTTTTTAAATGTATGTGACAAACCTTTAATGATGGCAGCCACTCAAAATGTGCTGTCTGTTGGTTTGGTTCGTGATAACTGCCAAATGCGTGGACTATATTTAATTAAATTTGACAGGAATATTATTTTATTCTAGGTTGAATGATGTATGCTCATTTTATATCTGGCTATCCATTTCAATATGGCATACGCTCAAATTAGTTATTGTTTATAGCTAAAGTCAAATGATTTTAATTCTTCGCTCGAAACAAACAATTGAGTATCTAAGGATTTAAACAATTCTTTTTTACATATGTTATATGATTGACCTCTTCAACCAAATTAAAAACAATTTTTATCTATGAATATAATGTACCATTGATTTTATAGTATCAATTTATTTTCTATCTAAATTATCACCGAAGAAAACTATCTAATTCAAATCCAAAGAGAAATTAAAGGAGATATTTCGACTTGAAGTTTAAAGAGAAATCTTATGAAGGTTATAATGATAATATGGAGAGAGGGAGGTGAATTGTTTACAGAATTACTCGCATGACAAATTTAGAGCTTTATGGATTAAAATGTCTGATAACTGGTTGGTTCAGTTAGTTAGAAAGGTATCCAATAATTACTATCATAATGTTTGGCTTAAAGTAGGAGTGATTGAATTTCAGTAAATAACTATCACTAAGGAGATATTTAAACCCCCTTTCAAATTAAATTTCACAAGACCTTTAGCTTACCTGGGCAACTCACAGATATTTGTGAATAAGATGATATTTTGTATTTAGATATTTATTCAAAAACTAGTAGCATTACATTTAAAGAAATACAATTATTATATAAATCAGACGCATAATATTCTTAAATAGTTTAAATTTCAAAGCTACATAATTACACACAAATCAAAATTATATGCCTCACCCCCAAAAAATATAAGATCAATTTATTAAATAACTCTATTTATTTTACTAATCAGTATCAGTAGAATATTAAAGACAAATTAATAAATTTTTGAAGATTTTATAATAATTTTTTATTTAAATTGATAACATATTTTATTTTACCCTCCACCATATTCTTAATAATTGAATATCTAGCATAATAATTCCAAACCACCTTTAAGAACATGTACTTGACTTAGAACATGTGTGTGTGGTGCTATTGTACACAGAGCTGTTTGGACATGTGTAGTAGTAAGTGTAATATCCCCCACTTGGGTTCGAGGAACAAAGATAAAAGTTATAACAAGATGAAGAGTCAGCAAACCTCCCTGACGAACTACAGCTGATGATTTTGGTAGGCAGATCAACAACTACAGACACGCCTGATACGCTCACTACTGTTGACGTCACACTCGTCGAATAAGTGACGGTCGAGTAGGTGCATGCACCTGTTGTGTAGTTAAACAAAGAACAAGAAGGACACGAGTAGGCCGTTTGATCTAACCCACCATTCGTCCTTTGATCGCATAGAATGAAGTTTGAAAAGTTGGTAGAGTCAATGAATCTTCCTGAACTGGTGCACTTGAATGTTTCTGCATCGCTTGTAGTTGCAGCTGTGGTGCTGACACTACAAGTACTGTAATCAAAGTAGAGTTGAATACCGAACCGGTGGGGCACGAATATAACGTTTGGTAGTATCCCCCAGAGGTTTTAGCAACACAGAGATAATACTTGTAACCGTTTGTCGTGTCTGCAAACCTCCCAGCCGGATGGCACTCGAATGACGCCTCTGTGGTTGAAACTGTGGTAGTCGTTGTAAGGGTAAAAGGGACTATCTCAGAACACTGTAAGATACAGTCCATACTACAGTAGTTCCCCTCATTGGATGTGTAGACATCACCGCTGACTATCATATCTATGTCTACGCACAACTGTAAGGTTGTGTTTGTGAGGCAGTAGAAGCCATAGTCGTTGCACCTTGGAGCATAAACCACGCTGGCGTTCAGCGTGCACACTTCATTGTCAGAGTCAAAACAGAGATCCACTTTGTCTGTAGTAAAGGTACGTGTAGTATCCTCCGCTAGATTTGGGACTACAAAGGTAGTAGTTGGAATAATTGGAAGAATCTGGGAGAATTCCAGTGGCTGGTAGGTCTCTGGTGCAGTTGTTGTGTTTGAGGCTTCTGTGGTGGTAGAGGTACATGGGACTGTCTCTGCACAGAAAGCTCTCACAGTCACTGCTACAGAAGGTGCCAGTGGGACAATCATACGCCTCTTCAACAACTGCTCCATCAATACACCATTCATATACTGCACTGTTGTAACAGTAAATGTCGGTACTGCAAGACTAGACTTGAGATTCTTGGAATAAAGTATTATTATTATTATTATTATTATTAGCACCGCGTCTTACTACCCGTTGGGGTTATACGCACTTACGATAATGTGTAATGGTAGGGTGATTGTGAGATGAAATAGAGGACCTACAGTTTAACGTGTAATCCGAACCACGGTGGAGGCCTATTCACAAGATGTCTTGTCAGAGGTGAAGGAAGGGTTTGGTAATCAGATAAATCTGTGCCGGGACCGAGGATTGAACCCCGGCTGACAGCATAGAAGTCTGACACCTTACCCCTAGACCGCCAGGTCACCGAATAAAGTAAGGATGGTCTGCAATCAATAGAAGGGGAGTAACCATCAAGTTTAAACATTAACAATTAGTTTGTTTCTTTGTTAGACTGATATCAAGTGACTTAAGCAAAGATGGGGAAAAGCATGGAAAATATAGTAAAACAATGTTTTGACATAAACATATATAAAATCTATAAGGTTTTATGGTTTTAAACAATTTTTATGAATGCCAAATATTTAGTAGTTTTTGATTGGTTGATTTTCAAACTTTAATTTTAATAGTTTAATAGTTAGACTAAAATGTATTACATATTATCAGAAAATTAGTTTGAACGTAGAATGATTTTAAATCATTATTAAATAAATGATACGGTGCACCACAAATACTTTATTTCTCTTTTAACTTTAAATAGAAACATTTACTAAAAACTAGAAAAAAACTTTTAAACGAAATATCATACATTGTTGCAGAAACACTCCACCAAATCACATAAATTAAATACTATTCACTGTTACAGAAACATTAAAAAAATAGGAGTATCTCGAGCCAGAAAAGAGTATGATAGTAAATTTAAATTTAGAAGTTCTCCATAATATATACAATTATATATAGATATATAATATTTATAAAACATCAGAAGCTATTGGTTTTATAAATATATATTTAGATTATTTGGATTAAAAGAGATTTTATTTTACTGTAATAGATTAATAGTACTACAACTTTACGATAGTAAGTTATTTAATATATGAATTAAATTTAATTACAAAATGAGAATTGATATTTTGTTTGAACTGTTAAACAATGCCTGGATAAAAGATTAAATAAAAATGGTCAGAGCTAATTTCGAGAAACTCGATTTTATCTCTTTTTGCCCTTCAGTAAACAGAGTTCAATTTTAATGTTGGATATCTAATTTGAAAAACCTCTGAATAAAAACTTTTAAAAACCCTAGATAGCAAATTTTTAGCCCGATCGGTAAAATGGTTTCAACTGATGGACAAAATACATACCAAATAATAACCCAAATTACAGTACCCCCAGGGCTTCTTTGGTGCTGACTGACAGCTCACAACTGACAGTCAACATTTAGGTATATACCTAAATTTTGACTGTCAGAAGTGACAGCTGCTAAACACATGTTTTTGCAGATCATATGGTTCGGCGTAGGGATACGTAATTTGGTCTGGTAGCTTTTCAAAGCTGTCAGTCAGCACCAAAGAAGCCATGAGGCTACTGTAGCTTGGCTTTCAAATTTAATATTTTGATCAAAATGACGTTCAACGTCATAACTAGCGAGTAAAACTTGACATTCTTCCTAAAGACCACAAATAAAGTTTATTATTTTTATATCGCAAATCAAAATTTAGTATTGTAATAGTGAAAATAATTTACTTTGAGACTGTGAAAAATCTTTACGTTTTATATGAACCTGAACCCCAAAAAATTGGATTTTACAAATTCTGTCTTTGTGTCAGTCTGTCTGTCCCGGGCAACAGATCTAAAATGGTTGGATGGATTTTGTTCAAACTTAATACAACGATTTTATAGGGCTATATCTCAATATATTTTGTTTATTTTTCTTTTGATCATAGCCTTCAAATTAAGAGTAGTTTACTATTTTTGAGTACTTTTTTTAAATGTCTTTCTAAAATGACTACAATGATATTTTTAAAATGCATATTTATGGTTTGTTTGACATGACAAATAGCATTGTATACTTGGTTTCTGGCTAAATATTGTTTGGAGGGTAGTGTAATGTTTGTTGATTGATTTTCGATAGAAATATTTTTTAAATGGCTCAAATGGTTAAGATTTGGGTAGTGTTTGGCATGGCCAAAAAGCTGTATAGAGGTTTTTGGGGTATAATTTAACTGAGAGTTGTCTATTGATGACTTTTTATTAATTTCGAATAGGGGTGACCTGGCGGTCTAGGGGTAAGGTGTCAGACTTCTATGCTGGCACCCGGGGTTCAATCCTCGGTCCCGGCAAATATTTATCTGATTACCAGACCTTTCCTTCACCCCTGAAAAGACATCTTGTGAATGTGGGGAATGCCAGGCCTCCACCGTGGTTCGGATTCCACGTTAAACTGTAGGTCCTTCATTTCATTCTACCATTTCACATTAGCGTAAGTGCGTATAATCCGAACGGGTAGTAAGACGCGGTGCTAATAATAATAATAATAATAATAATAATTTCGAATAAAATAAAAAATGGGCTTCTTTTATGTTGTTTACATAATAAATTATAAGTTCTATTTTTTTCTTTAAATACAAATTTTCCGGTAGTTTGATTAATAAGTTAGTTGTTTAGTATATTTTAATTTTTTTTTAAATAGATATGCCGATTTTATTTAAAATCGACATCGGTGATAGCTATTTTATATGATAATTAACTGTTTTTTAATTTTCTTAAATCAATTAATTTGAGGGTAGTTTAGGTCTTTGGAAAAATTATAGAAAATATGAAAGGTTTTGAAATTGGTCCAAAATATTGAGTAGTTAAATTGTGTATCAGGGAATATTTTGATGATAAATAAGAATATTTTTATTTTTATTTCAAACTACAAATAATTTTAGGGTCGTTCGTGTGAATCTCATTTTTGAAATTTTTCAAAAACATTATAACAATTTGATTTAAAATTCATAGATAGGCCCAGATAGTTTTTATTATGATAACAGGATGATATGTTTTTTATTTTCAGTAAAACTTTTTTAAATAAGTGTAGTTTACTGATAACCTATGTTTAACAAATTCTTGGAAGCTAAATACACATAATAATAACGTTAGTATGATAGTGTTCCATCATTTATTTATTACTTATTAATGACTCAAATATAAGCTAAGAAAATTAAGAAAGTTTAAACAAACTCAACAATTGAAAACCGCTTAAAATACGCAAGGAACAATAAGAATCAAAATGGATTTAAAATTCCTTTTTATGAAACTTATTTGTACATATTTTGTATACTTTTATAACTTTGAAACATTCAATTATTTTATTAATTGCTTATTTAATTTTATTGAGTGTTAACAGTTCAATGACAAGCGTTATATAGGTATGAGATTTTAAGATTGGTATGGTTATGTATTGATGTATGTTATCCGTTTATGAAATGTTTTTAATAAGATAAGATTTTACATTGCAAAATTAAGCTGATATGCTGAAGTGAGATTTTAATTACATCTAAAACATCTATAAAATAGAATAGCTTACTAATTAGTACTTATATTTTAAAGGAATGTATGAAAATTCGTTTATATTTTGTACATTTAGGTTTTGATAATTTACCATTATTCCTTTGAAATACATTAATATAGTAGTATATATTATATTACATACTTACTATAATAATGCCTATATGACAGGTAGTAATCCATCCCTCCATTTTCATAGCTGTTCATGAATCCTTGCACTGGTCGAAATAACACATTCAACTAGTTTATTAATGCCGTTTGTTGTCATATTTTTGCCAAACACGTTTGAAAAATATTAAAGGTTATTTCCAAGGATTATTTATGTTAGAATAGGACTAATTTATATGGAAGACATATTATTTGTCTATTCTCTATTTGCCTTTAGGTTTGGAGAAAAGAAAACTTGTAAATATTCAAAGAAGCCTACACTAATATTATGATATTCTGGGATATAGGGTTTTACATAAGATCTGTTATTAAAGTTACGTTTCAAGGCCATGTTTAAACAAGCACTTGCATTATAATCACAATACCAGCTAGTGTCATATATTATACTAATAATATAATTCATATTATATAGTAGATAGCTTATGATATATACATTTTATATAGCATAGAAAAATAACTAGCATTTTATGGCTTGTAATTTATAATTAATAGCTTTTAATATACATACTATAAATATGAAATATATGATAGATATATAACTTGTATTATAATTCACTTATTATTATATGTTATGTATAATACACATAACACAAAGCTTTTATTATATAATGTATGTTAAACAATATATAGCTATTTGAGGTGTCTAAGTAAAAAAGTTTACTTTGTTATATCTTTGTAATTTAGTGAGATGCTTTATTTGTGTAGAAAGTCTACAAGGACCATTTTTCACATTAATTTTAGGAATTTATTTCTCTATCTTACAGGCATAGGAATATATTGAATCTATATTCACTATTACAGATTCCATTTACGGATCATCATTCTTCATAACAACAGTGTTAAATGGAACTTTGAACTTGTTGGTTAGGGTGTAAATAGGTTCTAGCCTCGCTTACTGATGACAATAAGGTTTGAGTTTGATTCACGCTCGGGTATATTGTGGGTGGTTCTTTTTAATGGTGTTGCACTCTCACTCCTCGCAAATTCTGGTAAATTTTCTGTGAACCCTACCTTCATTATTCTAGATCCATTAGTTTAGATTTACAGAATAGCCTAGACGGGTACTAAAAAGCAGCTTACAAACAAAAATAAGCGAGTTAAAATTATATTTTTATTCATAAATCAACATCAAACGAGTGATCGAGATGGTATTTGGGTACATTATTTTAATAAACAGGACAATTATGGTTGTTAGTTTTATTTGTTTCATTTGTTTATTTGTTTATTTGTTCTATATACTTGTTCTTAAAAATGACATTTTCTAGTTTGAGTTTGGTTATTATTTTTATTCCTAGTAGCTAATTTTTATTTATTTGTCAAAATAGCATATTTCTAGATTGGCAGATTGTTGATGTATTTTCTACATTTTTTACTCAATTATTTAGTGAAAGTAAGGTGTTATTTTAAAAATGTTAGGGCCCAAAAGGTATTTAAATCTGTCTCCAGCTATACAACTACTTTTATTGCAATAGATTATCCCTTAATTATTATTCAGTGGGGTTTATAGTCTCTTTATTCGGTCAATTTGAGGGGTTTTCGAATAATTTTTACTGTACAACAGTACTATAAGCCTATACTAGTCAGCACTACTGTAATGTTATTTGCCACCCTACTAAATATGTACTTATATATTTATTATTTTGTAAATATTTTACTATTTATTTTTGATTTGGTTGAATTAAATTATGTACTTCATAGTTCGTCCGCAGCATAGCCCGCTGTGTTGCCGTGTGTGACAAAAATAATACTATTTATACTGTTTAGAACACTGTTTACAATGTAAAGATAATAGATAGGTAGCGCCATTTGGAAGAATTTGTTGATGTCATTGCTTACGTCAGCCACGAAACTACTTCACCCAGTAGTACACAGTAGTTAATAGTATGTCGTGCGGTCCATGTGTTTCGGACGGTCCTTTCATTTATCTTTATGACTATTTATTTGTGTTTGCCTGGTAGTGGTTTTTCCGTGTATAGTTAGTTACATTATTATGTTTACAACTCATGTATATGTTTTAATATGCTAACTAAAATACAGCAAGGATGTTCTAGTTAATGATTCAATAATAGTAACTATAATACAAAATATATGTAGGAATGCTAACTATATGTGGCTGTATTGTTCTTATAAAGATGTTTGTTATTTTATAATAGTTTTTCTTTTATATAGTATACAAGTCATTGTTGAACGATCAGACTATTAGGTTTTTTGTTAATTTATTTACGTACATTAGGCACGTAAGGCTACAAGTCATTGTTGAACAATCAGACTTTTAAGCTCTTTGATAATTTATTTGCACAAGTTCTTCAATTTTAATTGCATGTGTTCTTAAACAGACAACAAAATTCCTAGCTTTACTGTTGCACTCTGTGTAAATAATCAACGAAACTGCAAGGTTAATAATATATATTTTTACTCCTTTCTTACGGATCCAGAAATGCGCCTTACATGGGAGCTCTAATGTAAATGGAAAGACATAATTAATACAAATTTTGATCAAATATGTTCCATTAATTTTGCCGATAGTGACTTTTGATATTTGTGGTTCTAAATTGAAAGTTAACTAAAATGCCAAGAACTTACAAATTGAATGTTGCCAGTGTTAATACAATAGTTCCAACACGTAAGTAAATTTGAACATATTTTTATAGTTTTTTAAGTGTAATTTATTCAGTTTTCTCATATTGGTGTGGATTTTATTATGTAATAATGTGTTTAATGTTCCCAAAGGTGATATTATAATTTCTAAAAATATCTATTTAGAAATGACTTAATTTGTATTCCATAAAGCTCTGTGGAATGTTGCGCCATGTTCTCACGTATCATATTCAGTTATTCACTGACAATTAATACAAAATGAACGTCCAAACACTCATTTCATGAGACTGAATTATTTCACTTTTTCATTAAAACTTAAAAGAAGTTATACTTTTAATAATTGTTAATCATTATCACTATTGAAAAATAAAAACAAAATGAACCGTGTGAACGCGTACAAGAATTATTAATGAATCCGTTTTTATTTAAATGTAAAGATTTATTTAGATATTTACCGACAGTGTGTTGTTATAAGATTTCTCAAAAATGGTATTTAAGGGGCAAGACCAACAAACTGGCCCATTTTTGGACTGTTACAGAAAATTTTAATGTCTATGGAATATAAGTAGTGAGTTGAATAAAATAAAACAGCACGTAGTGCCATTTTAGTAAATTAAACAGTAGTTGATTATTCTCAACATGATCATTATGATGTGAACAAATTCCTTTAATTTTTATTTTCATTAAAAATGAATCATTTGAAATTATTCGTTGAAAGATACAAATGAGAACACGACTTTAAGCGTTGGCTATTGTAATGAATGACGTCACACGCTCAGCCAATCAGATGTCTTTCTCCAACTGGCGCTAGCTTCTATTCTCTTTAGATTGACTGTTTGGAGTAATTTTAATAATGAATTTTGAGCTAAGGAAGAACATTTACCATTTTATTAAACATATTAATCCTTCTAAGAAGTTTTTTGGCTTTTTGTTTTATTTCGCGGTCGGCCATGATTCCAAGGCGTGCGCAGGACTGTTAAACATATGAGTGGCTTGTTTCGTAAGAAGAAAGAAAAGAAAACGTGATGTATTTATTTGCCTTAAAAACTAGCGCGCATTTCAATTTTTACAGATGGAAATAAAGATTGTAATTCCTTTTAAAACATTTTTCATATTTAATGTAATTTATTTTCAACCTTAATATTAAATTGTATTTTATTTTATTTAATCACCTAGTCCATGTCCAACTTTGGTTTTAACGCATAAATATTCTTTTTGGACTTGGAAAAACCAATCGTATGTAGCTCTGCACGGACTTTCTTAATCTATTATTTAAAAATGGAGATATTTACTCAAAACTCGTAATATATGTGAAACTAAATCATATGCACTAGCAAACCCGATCATAAATTGCTCTACACTTATGTAAAAAAAATTGAGTGTTGGTTTTAAATTTATAATTTTATTTAAAAAAATTAATGTCCTCTTTTGTATGTTTGGACCGATAAAATTATCTCAATATTGGGTCCACAAAGGTCAACACTTCGTATTAAAATTTCAACTTCCGGTTAAAATTTTCGACATTTTATTAAGTGTCTTGTGAATGTGGGGAATGCCAGGCCTCCACCATGGTTCGGATTCCACGTTTAAACTGTAGGTCCTTCATTTCATCTCACAATCACCCTACCATTACACATTAGCGTAAGTGCGTATAACCCGAACGCGTAGTAAGTCGCGGTGCTAATAATAATAATAATAATAATAATAATAATAATAATAATACGTGTTCCATATCTTAAGGTCATCGCATTAGTATTAAATTTCTCATTTATAAATGTTGACCAATAAAAAATGTAAATATTGACTAATGAGTCTAAAATGGAGATAGATCATTGTTGTACAAACATTTCTCCTAAGAGGTTTAACGAAAAACAACATAAATTTTTAGAGACTTACCTATATTTAATTACCCAATGACATTGGAGAATTATTGCGTTAAAATTTAAGTACTATCTCCTTAACAACTAAAGCTAACAAGATTGTATTAATACATTTACCAATATCTCAGAAACTGATGGTTCTATAAAAATATATTTCATATAAAAGTTTTTTATTTTTAATAGTACTACAATTTTGTAGTGATAAGTTATTTAGTATCTCAAATAGTTGCGGAGATACGGAAGTTTCTGCTTCTGTAAAGTACTCTAAAATCAATTTTCATTGTAAAATTAAAATATCGAGTTTATTTGTAATGTTAATTAACACATAAATACGAATTTTAATCAAAATCGTTAGAGTCTATTTTTAGAAAGTCGATTTTTTTTTTCTTTTTTCACCTTTTCTTAAACTACTCTTAATTTTAAGTTTAAACAGACACACAGACAGTTGCCATTACAAAGACCTCTTTTTAGGGTTTGAGGGGTCTTGAGACGTCGACATCCATCAACATTTCAGGCTAGATTTTCTTTTACGGTCGCAATACTTTTACCTTTTGTGTTCGAAAAGTTTAAATATATATATACACACGTATAGCTTGAAAGTTATTGGTTTTATAAAAATATGCTTCTTATAAAATATTTGTATTATAACGGGACCTACATATTTATAACGATAAGTAATTTTATATCTCAAATAGTTTAGGATATATTATATATAAAAAAGATAATTTATGCATCAGACCGGAGCCTTTAAAGTCATTTTGAAGAAATATTGAGAGTAGCCATTTTATTTAGAATATTTATAAATGTTTAGAAATGTAATATAATCAAAATCGTTAGGGCAGGTTTTGATAAAATCTACTTTTTCTCTTTTTGCCTGGCAGTAAACTACCTTTAATTTTAGGGTTAGATATCCAATTCCATAAACTCTTCGGGGCATCCCTATGACAACCCTTAACACTAAGTTTTAGCCTGATTGGTAAAATAGTTTAAGCTCTAGTTGGAGGTAAGACAGACAGACAGAGGGAAATTCAAAAACAACTTTCTCGGATTCGGGGGGTAATGAAACGTCGACATTCATCAAAATCTCTTGTTCAATTTTAGTGACGATCACAATACTTTTTCTACCTGTAAGATAGCGAGAAAGTAATAAAGTTACAAATGTGAACAGAAATTACTTTTATCGAACAGTTTCACTAGAAAAGTTGGAAGTAAACCGCAAAGTTGACAATACTGTCCAGAAAATAAACTCGTTAAAAATAGGAGAAATCATACTTGTTAAAGAGAAGCTTTTTATTATAGTGTGAAAATGAATAATACTGATATAAACTACTCTGAAATTAACATTAGTATAATAGTGCGTAATATATATATAGACATTTACAACATTTACAACGGAGGAAATGTTTCTCTTTGGACTGATGGTAAAGCAATATCATGTCTTAAGATAGGAGATATTAAATTTATTATTCATCCCATTCTTGTGGATGCGAAACCATTCTATCCTTTCTACATGGATTTAATATTATTTTTGAGTTATCCTCAAGGCCGTAGCCAGTCAATAATTTCAGGGGGGTGAGGGGGTTGATGGACACATCCCCCAATTGCAGAAGGGTTAAAAAACTAAATGGTAAATAGTTTAAGAGGCTATCTGATTTATTTTATGGCAACATAGCCCCCTAACTGTCGGAAGCTAGTAAAAATGCTAAATATTAAACACCTCTAGACGCTCTCTGAACTGCTTGTTATAGTAACACAGCCTCCTTTTAAATCTGTGTCTCCCCTGGAGCGGCATAGATAAGCATTTGTGTTGCACAATATTGTAAGACGTTTCTTATTCTAAAATTACTTAATCAACTTCAGTCAACAAACTGTCCAAACTGGAATAAATTTCAGGGGGTTTGAACCCCAAAACTCCCCTCCGACTACGGCCTTGGATATCCTTGATTTTATTCCTGGCCTTAAAGTATATATTTTCACTTGTTAATAAATATGTGAATAACTATTAATTATTGTATTGGTTTTAACGTCACTGCTCAGCTACCTAATAGCATTTAAAAAAATTAGTGTTGAAATGTTTTCTTCTAACTTACCTGTTAATATTCGACTGTTTCTCTTTGTAGCGGCGTATCGCTGGAACCTGTGAGTTTCTGAAGACCGGTTGACCCTATTAGTATACCATCTATCTATCATTGCTTGATTCGTGTAAAGCAGGGGATGGCAGGAGCCTTGTTACGTACCGTGGGACGTCAGATAGGGTACGCCATGTGAGGTCATCTTTATTTGTATTTACAAGATTTATTTTATTCCAAGAATACCAACCTTCTTGAAAGAGTCGTTAGTGTGTTTAAAATAAATTATATGACAGAATTTTAAATACATTATCATTTTAAAATTTCAAAATATCAGTTAGCAGTAAACTGCCATCAAGTGATAATGCTAATAATGACGTGTCTTGGATATATCAATCAGCCGCCCAATTTGCAGAAAGATTAGCCAGTACCAATATACCTTTAGTCAGGGAACACCAAAATATATTAATCATACATCCCTTCTATGGAGGCTCTTTTGATGATCCAATGAGATGAAGGGATGTTGGTAGTGAATTTGACGATGTAAAGCCAATGATGATCTTAACTTAACTTAAGCCAAATTCACCTAACCCTGCTGACCATAGGATGTATTCCCCTTTAGAGAAAAATCCCCTGGAACCAGCCGAGAATCAAGCACAGGAACTCTAGGCTAGCACCCAGGGCCCCTAACTCTTATATCACGAGGCCGGATAACTACCATAACATGAGGTTTTATTTTTAAAACTAGAATACAGTGTGATTTGTAAACCTTCTATTTGAGCCATTTTAACTTATTAGTAAATGTAGACCCTATCATTGCGGTACCCTCTGTAGATATCTTATAAATTTCATCATGATGGAATCAGCCAAGGTGTGAATCTTACCTTGAAGGTTTCTATTATGGTAGATTCATAAAAAAAAAGTCACAAATAAATAATCTACGGGATGGAAAATCTGATGTCCTCCAATTTCGATGAAATTTGATATTGGGGAGAGGAGAGGTTTGTTAAAGTCACAGAATACGAATATGACATTAAATTTGTCTACTGCACCCACATGATGAGTCCTGTGGTTCACTGGATTAAAGGGGATCAGTGGCTTAAAGCTTCCAAAACTAACATCAATAACTACTTATAAACATGGTAGAACATTTAATTTTGGGAGGTAGAAAAGAAACCACTTCAAATTATTATAAAATTCTGGAAGTTTCTAATTTTTATGTGGGACCTCGGGAAATTAATAAGGAGATGGGGAAGGGAGCAGGAGGCTCATTAACAGACAAAAATAACTTTTGGGTTTGGTAGAAATTTTAATTCGAGGTCAGGTAGAAGGATAAACCAAAATATATTCAAATCAATTTTAGCTTAGTGGTTAGTTAGAAAAAACTTTTAAAATGAGAAAGAAAAATAAATTTGGGTGATAAGAGAGAAAATTCAAAATAACCAAATTAATCTCAGAATTGAAAATGTCTCAAAGTTAGTTGGAATAGGGGGCCGTGTGGGGTAATAGGGAGTTCAAAATGTATCAAAATATTAGAAATAACTACTTATCAGTGTGGTAGTGAACTTAAATTTGGAAGAGTGATAGAGATAACACTCCTAATAACTGTAGAAGTCCTAATAAGGTCGTGGAAAGCTAATTTTTCTAGGGGTCTATTAGACAATTTTACTATAACTTACCAATACCTTTAATCTATAGAAGTGTTTATCGTATATATGGACCTCCTCTGAGGGAAACATCAAATTCCAGGGGGTCGGGACCCTCCCTCAACTCCGGCCTTTCTACAACCTTGATAATCATAATGAGATAAATTTTAAACAAAATCGTAAACACTTTTCGAGAAACAAACAATTTTCGAAAGTTATTCAATATTAAACTTAAGCGAATTTTCTCCCAAAAACTAGGCATACAGTATTATTTTTTATGTCAAATACACCCTAGATATCCATTTTATACAAAATTGTTAGAGCCATTTTAGAAAAATGTCAAATGATTCAAAATTAGATATCAATAATCAACCCTTATTTAAAGGGACAGAATTTTTTTTTTAAAAAAAAGCCCAGGTTAAAAGCATATATTACCTAAATATCAAGTTTGAGCAAAATCCGTCAAACCACTTTGGTCGTGGCACCAGGTACAACCAAAGAGGTGGACACACAGAGTTGCCAGATATAATGTTGAGTTCTGAGGCAAATTACATGCCAATATTCATAATAATATTGAAGTCAATTTTTCTCACGATTACAATTTTACTATGTGAAAAACATATAGTATATTTGTTCGAAAAGACTAAAGCATTTTTTAAACACAATTAAATTATAGTAGTTACCTTCATCTTAAAGCTTACACAGAAGCAAATATAATATTATTAATATTAGCAGCATTGACATTATAATTACCTAATCACGCCAATGAGCACATGGTCAAGATCATTAAGTCTGGTTTGCTTATGATGGAAAAGTTGGAGTTTGAATCCATGCCGAGTGTACTGAGTGTAGTTTTTCCTCAATGATTTCCCACTCTACCGCCACAAAAATGCTTGTACACTGCATCTAAATTCTACCTTCATCAGTCTTTCAACAATAGCGTGATTATTAGACTACATACGGAACGCTGGGCAATAACAAATTTAAAAAAGAGCTCACGGTTTTGGTGTCGCGTAGGGAATAGTTTCTTCTGGTGGTTCTTTAACTAACCAGGTATCAAGCGTATAACTAAATTTTTTAATATATGAACTATTTTTATAAAACTAACACTAATATTATATTAGCAGCAGGCCCACCTTCTTTGGTGGCCACGTAGTCTAACGTGCTAATCTCGTGTTGGACTAGACTGCAGAATACGTAAGATATGGGTTTAATCCCAGTCGGTTGCACTGATGTTTATTTCATAAATGATTTTCCACTCTCTCTCTCTCTCTCTCTCTCTCTCTCTCTCCATGCAAATTCGGTTAAATTACTTATAAATTAAACCTTCACAATTCCTAAGCCATTAGTGCAATTAGTACATAGGCGTGCAACCCAAATGGGCAGTTAGACCCGGTGCTAAAAATAAGCAGTAGTCCACTACTTCATATCTTACAGCTGTTTTTTTATTTAACCTGTCCTTTCGTCTTATCAATTAATAAAGTATGATCTTACAATTAATAGTACAAATGTTTGCCTCCTTTTCGACCGTATTTTCTCGGCTCATTCTAAGAAACGTCCTTTGTTTTTCAATATCATATTGAATATATGGAAATTTAGGCATTTGAAATATTGACAGAGCTAATTTGGCAATCGGAAATTTTACAAGAGGTATCTTGAAGATGAATATTAAAATATTAACTAGTGTTTGCATGATGACATGTACAATTAAAACTGTAGTAAAAGTAAAATCTATAGAACCAAGTTTTATATATACAAGTGGACTTCCCATTAAGGAAAATCCTATCAATCCCAGAGAGGGCCCAAAAATATACAGGGGGGCTCGGACCTCCCAGACCCCGTTTTATACTCCTTTAAGTCTGGACATTTTATAAGTTTAAAATGGGACGCCGGGAAATAAGGAAAGTGGAGCTTATAATAGATATAATTAGCTCAAGATAGGGCTAAGGTGTAGTGAGGGGACTGGCTAGAACTAGCTCAAGATAAGGATAAGGATAGCTCAAGATAAGGGTGTAATGAGGTGGACTGGACAGAACTATCTTAAGATAGGGATAGGGTGTAATGAGGTGGACTGGACAGAACTATCTCAAGATAGAGATAGGGTGTAATGAAGTGGACTGGACAGAACTATCTTAAGATAGGGATAGGGTGTAATGAGGTCGACTGAACAGAACTATCTTAAGATAGGGATAGGGTGTAATGAGGGGGACTGGACAGAACTATCTCAAGATAGAGATAGGGTGTAATGAGGTGGACTGGACAGAACTATCTCAAGATAGGGATAGGTTGTAATGAGGTGGACTGGACAGAACTATCTCAAGATAGAGATAGGGTGTAATGAAGTGTACTGGATAGAACTAGCTTAAGATAAGGATAGGTGGCGTACTTTTGTAAGTGCGGCAATGAACTTTCGAGCTACTAATGCTGTAGAATAAGTAAATAAGTAAATATTCTGGTAGGAAGGAACTTTTACGGTCGCATCTGCCTCGGTGATCGAATGGTTTAACTCTAAGGAGCCACTCTCACAAAAGACTGGATTGCCGATTACGGAAATTTGGGGTTTACATCCCGGTTGGGTGTACTGAGGGTGTTTGCAACTAAATGGCTCTACACGAACCTTCCATGTAAACTACATGTGGGTACACTTCCTCTAAATTCAACCTTATTCATACCCGCTTCAGTGGTTTAATAGTCTAAGGCAGAGATTTTCAATGTGGGGTCCATGAAATCGTCCAGGGAAGTCAAACAAACCTTTCCATTCTTCACATAAATTATCAGTGATTATAAATTTATATATAATACATATATTTTCATTTTTATTGTAATTCTTTTTAGATTCATTAAATAAAAAATATTATGTCCAAAACAAGTATAAATATAATGCCTATATTTATTCTATTTTCACTTATATTGTGATTATATTTACATTAAAAATATATTAGGAATAATTCGTCCCTATAGTATAGTCGACTATAAATTTATCAATTTCATTTTTTAAATCATTTATCCTACATCAGGGAGTCTGCTAATCAGCTGTTCCCTAGTTAGAGGGTCCACGTGACTAAGAAGTTTGAAAACCACTGGTCTAAGCCATTACTCTCGTGTTAGACTAACATGCAGAGGACGAGAATATTGGGATATTAATCCCGGTTTAATCTATTAAGGGTTGTATTTCTTCAATGATTTCCCACTCTCCTTCTATGTAAATGCGGGTATCTTACCTTTAAAATGCTTCCTTCCTCATCTCTATCCATTAGACTAATTTTATATGTGTTTAACCCAAACTGGTAGGGAGACGCAATGGGAAATAAATAAATATTGATAACATTTTATCTTATTATTAATATTATTTCATAGATATTTGTATAATCTATTGAAAGTGAGAGTTTCAGATCACATGATTGTATGGAATTTACCTTATTAATTTCTATTGCTATCAAAATGTTCCTTCCTCTCTAAATAAGACTGTAGTTTATCAAAGGCCTGCCTTAGGAAGAACTTAATTAATATAGGGCTTCTAACATTGTCAAAAAATTACTTTTATTAAAATTGAAACGACATTTGTCTGAGCAATGTTCGAACATGGGCACACGATGTACTAGTTATATCAGTGGTATAGCAGTTGCTCACTAGGTAAAATATAATATGTTCGATTCCCATGCACGGGTGTCATTTTCCCATAAATATTTGAACAGCATAAAATGTGAACCACGTTTAGAAGTAAATTGAACAAAATAGAAAAATAAGTAGGGCCTATTTTAAAATTGGAAAAAAAACCTTTTATACTTAACCCAATTTTGTTTTAAGAATGGATAAAACCGCACTTAGATATATGTGTTCTGCTTACTATAACGTAATTCCAGATTAACCGGCAATTAAATGGGCTTTTAAAAACTGTATCTAAATTTTTATTACTTTTTAGTGTATTTTTGTAACCCATAAAACATTGAAACTTTGATAGGGAAATGGGATCGGTATGATTATTTAATCCACCTATCAACCCAGCCGACACATTGTACACGTTCCAGGCATCGATTTAGTTCTTCAAGGCACGAAGCCACATAAAAGATAGAGAGAGCTGACTACACGAGGTGAGAAGGGACAAAGAACAAAAGGGCAGGCAGGCAATATTTGGACAGGTCCGTGATTCATGGCCCCTCTTGACTGCTGACAGGTCTACATCAGTGCGGTGATTTACACCCGATCAAAAGGTATTATTACGCCTACAGACCTAGGTATGAGTGACATACTGACAAGTTATGTTTCAGAGGAGGGTCAGGTTTACCCTCTTCACTAATGACCCTACAAGTTATAACATGGATCATCTGAACATTCCGATTCCTGACTCTTAATTTTGGAATAGCTGAGTGTGAGCTCAGGTTCGTATTTTTGAAGATTTTTATACTTAAAAAAAATGCTTCAGTGATCGCATGGTCTAACGCGTCATTTTCATGTGTTTATTTTTAGCACCGCGTCTTACTACTCGTTTGGGTTATAAGAATGTGTACTAATAAAGCTAATGTGCTAGGTATGAGGAAGGTTTAATTTAGAGGTATTGTATCCGCATTCACACGCAGGAAGAGTGGCAAACCATTTAAGGAAAAACACCCCGAGTGCAGGTAGCCGAGATTCGAACCCTCATATATCCATCATTTGGAGAATGAAGCCTTCGACCATGTGGCCACCAAAGCGGGTCACTCTTTGGTTGGTCTTTATTACCGGTGATGGAGAGACTGAGGCTCGAATCCGGGTCGGGTGTACTGGAGTAGTTTTCCTTAAATGTTCTTTCAATGCCCCTTCACGCAAACTCGGGTACACTTACTCTAAAATTATACCTTCCTAACCCCTATTCTAACGGCATAATCAATTACCCACTTCGGCAACAACATGGTCTAACGCGCTATTCTCGCAGTAGACTATACTGCTGATGCCGGGGAGATTGAGGTTCGAATCTCGGTCGGATGTACTGAGAGAGGGTAATTTTTCCTAAAATGGATTACCACTATCCCCCGATAGCAAATTCGGTTACATTTCCTATAAATATATCCTTCCTCATCCTTAAAATTATTAGCATAATTAGTACAAAAGCTTATAACCCGAACGGGTAATAAAACTCGGTGCTAAAAATCTATAAAATAACACTAATAAAATAGTAAATTGTTAACATGTCTGGCCGCAAAAAAAAAATCTGTATTTTATAAAAGGCCCTTCCTACAAAAAGTGGACTGTAGTGACTTGGTGACATAATTCTCTGTGAGGTGGAACTTGTTGAAGAATAAAAGAAATTAGCTTTCATTTTTAAAGACTAAACAGCAAGGCTATTAAGGTACGAGGGATGGGTTGAGAAAAATAAAAAAAACCTTACGTTGTCACATTTTTCCAGGACTCATAAAACTACATGTGTAGTAGGCCTATAATAAGCTATTTTTTATTTTGTAGTTCTAAAAGTTTTTTTACGTTTTTTCTGAAAGACATTGGATCTTATGAATAATTGATTTATTAAATTGGGAGGCGATATAGACGCACGTCTGTGCACGGGAGTGTATTATTATTATTATTATTATTATTATTATTATTATTAGCACCGCGTCTTACTACTCGTTCGGGTTATACGCACTTACGCTAATGTGTAATGGTAGGGTGATTGTGAGATGAAATGGAGGACCTACAGTTTAACGTGGAATCCGAACCACGGTGGAGGCCTGGCATTCCCCACATTCACAAGATGTCTTGTCAGAGGTGAAGGAAGGGTTTGGTAATCAGATAAATCTTTGCTGGGACCGAGGATCGAACCCCGGCCGCCAGCATAGAAGTCTGACACCTTACCCCTAGACCACCAGGTCACCCCACGGGAGTGTAAATAACAGTTTGAGGGCTGAATAGTAGGGGTAAGGGGAAGCTAGGCTAGTCGCATTGTGAAAGGGAAAGGATAAGTTATTTTGCACTTTTTTAATCCCTTCCATACCACCCACCCCTCTTAACGACTTACTATAAGAGTCAATTGAAAGGGTAGCTTATAATATATACACCTGCACTAGTATGGGGAGGGGACATGAAAATCGCATATGGAAAACCAACCTCCAGTGCACACAATTGAGATTCAAACTCCGACTCTCACTTCAACTGTGGCCAAGTGCCATGAGAGTCTCTAGCACCACACACACACATATATATAAAGATCGGGGGTCTCCAACTGGTTGTCCGCGATGCCTTTTTTTTTTTGCCGTGAAAAGGAAAGCGTTGACTTGCATAGGAGGAATCAATAAAAACTACAATAGATGTTCATTCAGTAATAAACTTAATTGCACTCTATTTAAATAATAACTAGTGTACATCCACGTTAGTCCTATTTCCGTCCACCCCTTGGCCGATTATGATGCGACCCACCACTATACCCGTGTATTCCATTGTATCACTTGGGCACTTTTTAAGTTGGAAACCCATGATCTAGATTCTAGAAAACTTATGACATTACAAAAGTGGCCAAAGATCGTTGATAAACAGCTCAGAGAGGAGCTTTCTCACTAGTGTAATACATTTACTACATAAGGAGGGTTTATATCTTCTTGTTTAACCAAAATTTTAATTTCAGTGCTATCATTTTGTTAATGTTTTATTATTATCTAAATCCTTATAGCACATTTCGTCAATAAATTAAAATACGACAAAAATACTGCTTGTTTGATTCCGGTAAAGCGAATGGTAGTAGAGGTTACGTTTTAGGATTTCTAACAATCCCCCATACCTAACCTTCGGTTACACAGCTACTTTCTCCTCCCCCC
>CABFVX010002960.1:69322-92002 GCA_902151425.1 Timema shepardi | reverse complement strand
GGTTGTGACATACTTTTGAGCAGGGGAAATCTGGGAAAGAGTCGGGAATTTCATTGTTCAAGGTTGAGTAGACACCATGTGTATAATGAATCCACTAATCACTCACTGCATTTAGAGAATGAGGTTTCATTTTTTCATGTTTGTTCCAAAATATTTTATAGAATAAAAAGAAAGAAAAAAAACAAATTTTTGTTGGAAAAATGTTGTTGGGGCCTAGCCCTGTGGTTCATAATTAGAGGGCATTATTTCCATTATTCTTGAGGGGGAAAAGAAGTGTACATGTAGTCCTGTTGGGGGATTGAATATGTTAGCTTGTTAGCTAGTGAGGACTTGACGACATTCATAGGAAGATTAATAGATTTTGGTATGTTTTTCTAAGGTGCTATTAGTGGTGTGGTTTTGAGTGAGAGGGTACAACATTTAGAAAGTTTTTGGAGATCTTGACTATTTTTGCTTGAATTTCTAATGCTTTTTATGGGATGTTGTTCATAAGTTGAATCATATAAGAAGAGGATAGAAAAACTATTTTGGAAAGCCAAGTTGTATCGAGTGGTACAGGCAATGGCAACAAAGTGTGATTATCATTTTTGTGTAAGCTGAGTCATGAACACTCATAAAGGGGCACACTTAATGATGTCAAAAATATGATTTTTATGAAGTTATATAATACAGTACTGGCAGACTACTACCACCACCACCACTACTATAATCATTTTTTTTAATACATTTTGTGAACTATCTAATTTTGGTCTTGCTATTTTTTCTTTTGAATGCACTTTTCGTTCTAAAGACAAAGCCTTAGTAGAACTAGCTATCAAAAAGTCAACTCAACCAAAGGACTCATTGTTCATCTCTACAGCATATCCCCGTTTTTCATACAGTACATACACTAAGTCCTGAAACATTACTCATATATATTATAACATGCAATTTAAAACAACTCAATAAAATTCAATTCACAATCACAAAACTAAACTAATCTACCCTGAAATATACCTTTGAAACATGCTATATATGCTCAGAATGTAACACTCATGAGTTGTGAATAGCCGCCTAACTTGTCACTTTTAGTGGCTAAGTTGAATAGGTGCAGACGCATTACCCTTTATAGCTCCCTGCAGGCTTGATTATCTGGGTGCATTAGGTGGAAAACTATCAGCTTATCTCGCTTCGCACGCATGCTAAATTGTCACTACACTTTAAAAAATGGCCATTAAAATTTCAATTTCACATCCTTTTTTATATAAAGGGATGTTTTCTCTCCTTTTTCAAAACTTTTTGGGGTAGTTGAGCTTATTCTGCCTACCCTGACACCTCACTACTGGGTACAGGGCTAATTTCTGATACTGATTGAATAAAGTTTTGTTTGATAAAGTCAACATTGCTGAAATATTACTCAATTTGTGTTTAAATGTGTGTGTGGCTATTTATACTATAGAGGATAGAAGAATGATGTCACCTTTGTGCATTGGATTCTTCCCACAATTTTCCTCTTTCTCTAGGTGGGCTTTATTAATTAAATTTACATTTATTAGTTTATTTTTCATTTTTCTCTATTTTTGTCAATTTGCATTATTATAAAATTATTTAGCCATTGGGTCACTCATTGTTAGATAAATATAATTTATGAATGACTCAGATATTAATATTCACAATCTAAAATATCCATACACACCTATTTAAATCCTTAAAGTTAGACCCAACAAAACTTATAATTTAAAGCTAAATTGCTTAGCATTGAAAGAATAATATCTTCCAAAAGGCTTAAAATGCTGGTTAATTTTTGTGTGAATATAGTTTTGGTTCTTTTAAGGACCCAATGTTATTATTACTGCATTGAGCCAAAATCAGGCCATACTATAAAAAGGTGCCCACTTTGACAGTGTCTCATTCATACAGAAAATAAGTTCAATTTGAAAGTAAACTAAAATACTAATTTTCCTTCTAGCTTCCCTGTTGCTAATAGTTTTTACATATTTTACTAATGAGATTCGAGAATTTGCATTGAAAATATTACACAATTCTTGGTCATGGTATTTTTTTTCTTACATGATTGGTAATGTTTATGATTCACTAGTTTTTGTTACAATAGGTTAACACTAGCTACCAAAAGAATGTAACAAAAGGTTGCTTGGACATGTATGAAAGAAAAGTATATATTTTCAGTTTGACCATTTTAACTCAGTGTTTTATTTCAACTATAGAAACTATTTGAGCTCCAAGTTATAGTCTTACTATGGCAGCCATTTTGACTCCAAGCTATATCTTTACTATACTCCCCATTTTGCCTTCAAGTTTTCATCTTTATTATTAGTTTCAAACTCCAACTATTTTTAATAACTTTGTTAAAGTTGATATATAGCAATATAACTACATCTAGCCCTTAAAAGACTGGAATGTGTTTGTATTATCTAAGGGTATGATTATAGGCCATATTATCTTAACAGTCGTTTTTAGGGGGAAACTGGCCTATTTTTAGGTCGCTACAGTATATTAACAGGTGAGGATATTTTGTGCTGTTCTCAGGGAGAGGAGGGAGACCAGACTGACAAGGATCAGCTCCAATCCCCGACGATGAAGAAAGAAAAGGATTTGAAGAAGGAAAAAGATGTGAAAAAAGAGGTAAAAAACGAGAAAGACCAGAAAGAACAGCATCGAGTCAAGGAATTGAAGGCTGCCGACTCCGAGATGGTGAGGGATCTTCGAGCACAGCTCAAGTGAGGACAATCATCCATGTTGTATCAATTATTGAACTTAGATTCTCAGTGTAAAGAGTGGACAACCATCAAATTACTTGTTTTAATTAATTGACCAAATGTTTACTGTCTAACATACTGGAAATAAATAAATTATTGTGACTTATGTAGGAAGGCCCTCAATGACCAAAAGGAGTTGAAGCTTCTTCTAGACATGTATAAGGGTGTAAGCAAAGAGAGCAGGGACAAGGTCCAATTAATGGCTGCCGAGAAAAAGATTAGAGCAGAGCTTGAGGATGTGAGGCAGCAACTCAAGAAGATACAGGTGAGAAAAATATCTTGACCCTATTCTTTAGTACAACAAATTTCCAAGAATAGATTGATTGTACTTCAGAAGTGTAAAGCAAATTTTAAACAAACTATACTTATGTATAATAAACTAGATTTTAGGCCTGTCTATGACAGATTGATTATAATACTAAACAACCTAACAAACCCTAACCTTCAACTTATAAGTACATGGAAGGTTGGGCTTTGTATAAAAGTATCTCTCAATTATCATGTAAAAGTGAGTTAAGCGATAGTAAACTAAATTAATTCTATTTACATTAAAAAATAAATTGAAAATGTGGCTCCGTTAGGTTCTGTCCCATGATCTATATATACTCTTCTAATGATGTTTTTTATATATCACTATGTTTCGTATTAAGGCTCTCAGTTTGAATGTGACTTTCCAGGAATCGGCATGGGTATCACCATTTCAGTTGCCGAATGGTCTAAAGTGTCACCTCTCCTGCTAGACTGGCATTCTGAAAGTGAATCCCAGTCAGGTCTACTGAGAGTGGTTTTTCCTAAATGGTTTCCCACTCTCCTTCCACGCCAATGCGAATAAATTACTTCTAAATTGATTCCTTCTTCATCCCTACCCCACTATAGTAATTATTATATATCCATATAACCAGAACAGGTAGTAGGACCCGGTGATAAAAATACATGGGTATCTAAGAAAGATTGTAAATTTTGTTTGGTTTGATTTTTGTTAGTCATTGGTTTACTATTAGTGCTGTTTTTTTGTCTTAATTTAATGGTGAAACATTGTGAAAGGAAGTTTTGGGGTGATCTTTATTAGAGTAGAAAATGTGTCGTTGTCTTAGGAAAGATTGTCTTCAAAGTAGCACAATTTGGGTATAGTATTCTTGAGACGAGTCTCAAATTTGACATAATTTAATAGTTCACTTGTTTTGATTATTGCTGGCTAACTTATATATTGTCCAAATGTCCTTTTAATGGTAGAGACTTTCACAGTATCTAATTTAGATTGTAGTTAATTAATGCAATGCATGTTAACATATCAAATAAAACAAATAAATCACATAAGAAATAAAGCTGTGCATAGCAAAACAAACTGAACAAATTAATAATATCTGCTGAGCATATGATTGTGAGGTTGACCAAAACCTAGCACGGCATTGCAAAATTTCAGTATTCTGTCTTGTCACTATAGTCATTTTTAAAATACCTATTTTAATTAGTTATAGGTTGATTTTCTGTATCAACATTTTACCTATGAATCTTTGTTAAAAAAAACATTTTTTAAAGAGGTTGATTTTTCCACATTGTAGTTTTCTTAAGTCTAATTTTGCAAACATTATTTTGTTTTATTTTAAGAAAATACATTTTAGAAATTATAGCTTAATGATAAAAAAAATTATGGGAATTTACTTTAAATTAAATGTTAAATCAATGTTCTGTTTATTAGGTTTGTCCAAGGCCGAAGCCAGGGGGAAGTTTGAGGGTTTGAATGCGCAGACTACCTCCCCACCCCACCCCATACCTCCCATGCCCAAATAAGACTTTTTTTTATCCTTTATGGTTTAACAATATCAAAATAAAAGTACATGAAAAGATGTAGGGCTACTCCCTGCCACCATTCTTTTGTTAAAATACATGTTTACAAATATTTTGTTAATACAGTAAAACCCCGTTAGACCGAATCCTGGTGGTCCAAAATTCCAGATACTCCTATCACAATTTTTATAAAACAGGGGGGCGAATTAATTAAAATGAATGGTGACCTGGCAGTCTAGGGGTAAGGTGTCAAACTTCTATGCTGGCGGCCGGGGTTCAATCCCAGGTCCCGGCAAAGATTTATCTGATTACCAAACCCTTCCTTCACCTCTGACAAGACATCTTGTGAATGTGAGGAATGCCAGGCCTCCACCGTGGTTCGGATTCCACGTTAAACTGTAGGTCCTCCATTTCATCTCACAATCACCCTACCATTTCACATTAGCGTAAGTGCGTATAACCCTAACGTTTAGTAAGACGCGGTGCTAATAATAATAATAATAATAAGTNGGGGTAAGGTGTCAGACTTCTATGCTGGCGGCCGGGGTTCAATCCTAGGTCCCGGCAAAGATTTATCTGATTACCAAACCCTTCCTTCACCTCTGACAAGACATCTTGTGAATGTGAGGAATGCCAGGCCTCCACCGTGGTTCGGATTCCACGTTAAACTGTAGGTCCTCCATTTCATCTCACAATCACCCTACCATTTCACATTAGCGTAAGTGCGTATAACCCTAACGTTTAGTAAGACGCGGTGCTAATAATAATAATAATAATAAGTAAAATGAAATATATTTTATTGGTTAACAAGCTCAAAGTAAAAAGTGAATTATAAGAAACAGTGATGGGCCTATCTGATAATAAATACTTAATATTTACATATTTTAGTCAACACATTGTGTTTTCCTGTAACTAAAATAATTAAGTACAGTATCATGTGTTATACATCAGTTAAATGAATTAAAATTGGACTAAACTTATTAAACTGTAATTTAAAATCCATGGAAATCCGGTATTTCTGTGTTCTCCTGCTTAATCCGAATTTTTGCTAATCTGAACAAGCTTTGGTCCCAATTAAGGTAGGATTCCCTCGGCGTGTATCACATCTGCGACCAGTGACTGGACTGGTTTCTATAGTATGTTATGTGGCCAGTTCATTCGAAGCAACTGTGACAGGCGACCAGAATGTGCATCCAGCGTCTTTACGTTGCGTCTACGTGGATGCAGGCACAACACCAAGCAAGCGTGTATTTTAGTAGAGTTTTGTTTAGTTTTGTGTTTGATTGGGCCGATTTTGAAAAGGGTTTAAGATTTCTCCATAAAAGAGGATGAAAATTTAGTTGAGATGGCAAAGCACCCCTCAATTTTTGACATATCTTCGTCAGTCTACCACGACCAACATGTAAGAAGTAATCGATTACTCTGACTTAGTGTTATAGTTCAGGCTAACACTATCACAAAATAACAAAATAGCACAGAACATTAAATAAAACCACAATTGAAGAATGTTGATAACTGAGGTACGATTTATACTTACACATAAAATTACCCACAAATGGCGACCAACAAGACACATCTAGGGAAACACTGTATCCTGCGTCTATGACTCACCATCACCACCCCACATCTTTGGTTTCAAACGCAAGATGGGAGTCGAACCGAGGGAATTCTACCCTAAGTTTGGATTAACAAGGTTTTATTGTATGTACCCAAGGCAAAATGTTTGTAATGATATTGATTTTTCTGTTTTTATTAATTTGTAAAATCATATATTAAAGTAAATATTCTCATTTTTCTTCTTTTCAGTTATTTTAAATTAAATTCATCTTTTCTAAACGACAGCCATGTTTCTTTCTTCTTCTTTTTTTAACTGCACATGTTTGAAGCATGGTTTATTTCTGGATTGTATTATGTAGTATTTAAGAACAGGTACACAGTTAAGACATCCCTATTTTTAGTTTTCGGTCTCGGATAAAATAACCCCATTGGTAGATGGAAATAAATCAAGTAGTGTGACCTGGTAAGTAACATCCTATCAATGCAATTCAATATGACATAGCTTAGCTAAAAGATGATCAACGACAGACAACACCCTTACATGAGATAAGAAATGAGGACGGACAGGAACGGTTAGTAACAAGAGGAGCCCAACCTGTGGTTCGGTACATGTTGACAAAAGAAACAGGAAGTATTAGTGAGTGTAGGCCAGGAAAGTGGTGAAAGGGGCAAGTCTCTTTGATCAGGAAACAGTGAAACCTTTTAACTTAAAACTATATGAATCCAAGTTCTGAATACACATGTCAAATGAGTCTGCAAAGAGAGAGGAATTAAAGAAGAGATCCAGCTAAGGAGGCACAGGATGGGGGTTGTTTATAGTTATCACCCCATGACTTCTGGCAGTTTGAGAAAATATAAACAGCAACCGTTTGAGATTCAGCCAACCTGGAGATAAGCGCATGTTCTAAATACTGTGATGGGTAAATTCAAAGTTTTTTTAAAATGTGTAATGCAGACTAGTGATGATTAGTTAATATTTGTATACTCATCCCAAATGCTAAATTTTGATTGCTAATCTATAGCTATGAATTCCAGTAGCCGAACAAAACCAACTATTCTACATTAATTTTTGGAAGAAAAAATAATTTTTAGCAAACAAAAATGTCTTATTGAGTTCACAATGGATCATTTTTACTTAATTATTAATATCATTATTATATTGATATCTTAGTAACTATCAAAATAAAATATACAGATCATATGGCTTGTATGAATAAATGAAAATAAACTTTGTAACTTTTGTAACAGTAAAAAAAGTTTTCTTTTATCTGAATATGACAATATACCGGGTCATCGGAAGAGGGAAGAGGTACAAACAACCCTTGCTCACCCATCAATGTCATTAGCCACCCTTTTCAATAAATAGTTTCTATATCTTAGAAACAATACTTGGTCTTCAAAAAATTTGGCCGCAGCAGAATAGACTGTTGATGACAGGGAGATCGAGGTTCATATCTCTGTCGGGTGTGCTGAGGTTTGTTCCAAAGTGGTTTTCCACTTTTACTCCACGCATATGTGGGTACACTTCCTATAAATATAACCTGAATGGGTAGTAAAAGGTGGTGCTAACAAAACTAAAAAATACATAAGCTTGGTCAGATTTAAAATGCATTTTTGTAAAGTGAATAGGGTACCATTTTTGACTATGGAGGTAGGCCTTTTCTCCAAGTACTAATTTTAAACCTCCGGTTCTATTGGAGAGATACTAAATCAGCTCTAAAATCACCCAGGCTAGACATACCTTAACTTAAAATTTGCTTAATACAAATGTTCTTACTTTAAAGGAGAGGGTGCAATGAATATTTCTAAATTATAGGTGGTGGCTGTGTTATCTGATAGTTCATGATCTTAATTGATCCCACACATGTAACTGACGATTTCAACACATCTCTCACAGACTCTACCTTAAAATATGAGTGAAGAATTACCATGGGCACCGTACGATTCCTGGATAGCTCAACATTTTCGTACTTAACCAAAGAACCATAGCTCCCAGGTTGATTCTTGTGTGCAGGTGTCATTTTTCAATATTATATATATATATATATATATATATATATATGTATGAAATATAGTCTCTACAGTACTTAAATTTCTACCCTAGGTTACCGTAAGAAAACACGCCAAACAGCTTCTATAGGCATTTATTGTTAATTATTTTTCATAGTCTCCATTAGTTGGGGGGGCTTTGTCCTCCCTAGACCCCAATGAAATGCTTGGCTGGCTAGACCTTGGGTTTGTCCAATAATTACTATGGGTTAAACCACTAGTAAGAATCATATTAGCTCTAAAAAGAAAAATTCAGAATCCAAATTTACAAAACATAGTGATTATATATTACATTTTTTAATCTAAAATTTTTTCAAATCTTTAAATTTCAATTATTCTTAAGGACTATATTTATCGGTGTGTCACTTTTTTGTAGCCTGATTAAAATAGATAATATGTTGTAGGATAACAAACGGGAAGATCGTAAGAAACTTTGTGATGAGGATGCCATGCGCAAGATAAAACAGCTAGAAGAGCAAGCATATCAGCTTCAGAAACAAGTGGCCACCCAAAAACAAGTGGATGGGAGTTGGACATCCAGCAACTTTAACCTCATGAGACCATTTGTAAGTTGTTTATATGCTTCCTTACAACATTAACTGTAGATGTTTTATTATTATTATAGATATTATATGTTAAGGCTCGTCTTAAGTTACTTTTTAACTTTTAATTAAACCCAAATGCTTCACCCTACTTCAGACCAGATATTAGCTAGATTTTCTTTACATCTATACTATAAATATTCATCCAATTTTCAGGTTATATTTGGTTTCTGCGTATTCCATACATACAAACGACAGAAATTCAATTAATACTTATTCTATCATTTGAATGAGTAACAAAGGTGTACTTCAGAGCAAAGATCAATTAGGTTAGATAGTGTGTGGAAATGAGAGGATGAGTCTAAAGTTCGTTCACGGTAGGAGTTTACCTAGGAAAGGACTTTTTTCCCTACCAGAAATCTATTATATAGTAGGATATTGGTAAGAAAAAAAGACCTTTCAGAAGTAAACTCCTCCCGTGAATGAAGTATAACTGAAAGAACTGTACATTAAACTAAATCATTGAGGGAGTAGACAGAAATAATGGTATTGTATGAGCGAAAAGAAAGAAATGAAGGAAAAACTAAACAAATGAACAATGGCTCACTTAAACTAAGATCCGGGTCTTTCATTTGCTTTACTGTATTAAATTATATCAACATCATCAACATCAAATGTTTCCAGCTTGTGGCTGGGTCAGGTTAGTAAAATGCTTCCTCTATCCTTCCACTATTCTTCCTCCTTTAATTTCTTCCATTCTTCTCCTTTCACATGAACACTTTCTGTTATCTCTTCCTCCTGTCTCTTTCTTGGCTTTATTTGTGATCTTTTTCCACAAACTTCATTTCCAACATTTTCTTCAGCATCTTCTCTTTTTTAATCCTCATTACATGCCCATACCATCTCAATCTTGCTTCCTTTACTATTTCATGTTGTAAATACAACCACATATGACACTATAAATAATAAAAATAAAATAAAAACTAGACCTAATATATAAAGCCTAAAAAGAGACAGTCATTCAAACATTAATTTAAAGCTCAAATCATATTAATTTTGACATCACATGTAGTAAATCTAAAATTTTGAATCTTAATATTGGAAAGATTCAAATTGGATGGACTTAGCTCAAAATTCTAATCTCTAACTCATATGTTCCTAACCAATAAATACAATCAGAAGACCAGAAACTAGTTGCTTAGTAGAGAGAATAGAGAAATTAACTTGACTTCCAGGTTGTAAAGGAATCACATGGGTAATTGGGTAAAAAATTAAACCTTACCAACAGTTTTGGAAATGTTTTATTATTGGGTTCATGGGTTGGATTTTAAAACTTAACATAGTAAAATATTCAACTCGGATTTGATTTGAATTTGAATGAATGTCAATTGTCAGCCAGCAGCTCTTGTATTTGGAAAAAACTCCTTTTAACGTCCACAGAAGCATTGGCAGCTTACTTGAAGCACTAAAATCTATTGTTGGGTTGAATCTCCAATTTACCTTTGAATCCCAAATCTCAAATTGAAGTCTGAATCTTGGAAAAATCATAAACATAAGAAGAATATAAATATTATAGAATCATAGAAAATACAAATGGTAACTATTGTAACTGTTAATATTCCTTCTTATACGCAATTATTTTATTATCACATTCATACATTCAGTTAGTGTTAACTTACTCGGCCAGGGCCTGGTTGTAAAGTTTATCCTATTTTATAAATTGTTCTGAACCAACAATAAGTAGAATTAGAGCACTAAAACAATTTTAATATGAGAAATTGAAAAAAAAAAACTATATATTTTAAGGATTTGAGTCTTGAATCCAAAATTTTCTTGAATCCTTGAATCTTGAATACCCCTAAGAATTTTAGAAATCCAAGGACCTATCCCTACTAAAATCTTTAACCATCAGCACTCGAGAGATGGAACACAAAGTTTTATAGCCTGAGTTTTTGTCAAGCAAACATTTGTTTGCCTAGTACTAGCTCACCAATATTCGTTGTTCTTACCAAAACTATCATATTTTCGAGAGTCATACCTCACCTAAACCATTTACAGCATAATTACTCACCAGGAATGTGGTGGATTTCCCAACCATGTAGGTAAAGGGTGTTCAAAGTTCATTTGAAGCTAACATTTTATTCTTAGTCTAACAAGTGTGTTTGTGGGGGAAAATCATGTTTTAATATTTATGCTTATACAGTGCATCATTAATTCATATATACTTAAGTATTCAACATGAATATTTAAAAAAAATACCTATATTCAACATAAATGCCTAAAACTGACCTGAAGATTCAAAATGGTAAAAATTGCCTATTAAATTTATATTTATGTAACCAGGAGATCATGAACAAAGCTTATATGCACATGTGCATTGTATGTGCATAAAACAAAGAAACAAAAACAAAAACCCCACCAAAATCCGGACCCTGATTGATTATAAACGATATACACGAGTAAATACAGTAATGTAAATCTTTCCAACCACATAACAAATGAACCTTCCCAATCTTTTGTCATTTTATATTATAGTTATATTTTGTTTGGTTATTTTTTAGTTTTAATATTGTCTTATCTCTTGTTTTTTTAAGGAAAATTTAAATTCAATCTTAAAACTATTATTCTTATTTATATATTTAATTGCTTGTGTTCTTTGTGGGGATTCATAATTGAGTCTTAAATTCTTAGTTTACCCTTAAAAATAATTTGGTATATTATATTTAGTTTTATTTGGAAGATGGCATAGGAAAGATGGAGAGAAAATTATATAACAAAATGCAGGTATCTCAAAAAGTTAAAATAAGTTTTCTTTAAAGGGACATTATATTTGAGGATTGTTTTAGGGTTTATCAAATCCTATTACCCTACCTCTATCTAACCTAACAACAGTAACATATTTTACTAGGACAATTCATATCTTTTGATAGAAACAAAAGTAGATTAGCCAATCCTGAAGCTATATATCATTGGAGTTTATCCTGCAGGAGGAAGAGGCCCTGCTCAATGAGATGGAGGTGACAGGCCAAGCCTTCGAAGACATGCAGGAGCAGAACTCCAGGCTTATTCAACAGCTACGGGAGAAAGATGATGCTAACTTCAAGTTGATGACTGAGCGCATCAAGACCAATCAACTAAACAAACTAGCTCGTGAGGAGAAGGATGTATTGAAGGAACAGGTATTGTGCACACCAGGTCTACTATAGTCGGTTCAAACAGTGGCTTTATCTACATCTAAAAATTATTAGTTGATACACCCAGCCAAGTCATTTAAACATCTAGTATGAAAATTATGTAATCATTATGGCCTTACGTCTTGTCATATGAACCAAGAACAAGATGCATTTATTTTAGTAAACAAGGCAATACAAAACTTCTACTTGAAACATTTTTTTCATTTAACCGATGAATAGAAAGTTATAACAGAAAAACAATAAATGCCAACACTCACTATTGTTTAAAAAAAAAATTAATTAATTATCTATTAATTGGAAACTTTAAGACACTCATCCTAAAGATATTTTAAAGAGCTTTCATTTAAATTAAATAAATCAGAAATTGATCCAGTGGTGTAGAAAAAAAATATATATATATATATACACACACAGTGAAAAAAGCATTTTGAAGCATTGGCCATCTTGATGACTTCATAGCTCCTGCCTACGGAGGAATTTTTTGGGCATCCATATTTTAAAATCATATCTTAAGTAGGTCTATATCTGTGAAAAATTTCATGCTTGTATCAAAAGGTGAAGTTTCAATTCTCTACACTATTCACTACTAGGCACAAACTGTTTCATTACTCCTTCTTTTAAAAAAAGTTTTGAAACCACATTTTGGAAAATTTACTCCAGCTATTTACTAAAACAGACATTCTCTCATTCATACTATAACTCTATAAGTCAAGTAACAATTTACATAATACAGACTATATTAGCGTGGCTTGAGATATACTGATTCAGCAGTAAATATCATGTGTAATAAAGTGAGTCGTATGTTGCAGAAGTCAGCTGGACAAGTTGATTCTCTGCTCAATCTTTTCATTTTATTTACATATTCTAACAGTATAACCTTACAATCAAATTTAGGGTTAAAGCAAAGCTAATCATTACTTCTACACTCCATACTAAAATAAATTTGAATGGGTTTGTAATCTTTGTTTTTTGACATTATATATAAAGTCATCATAATTGGCTTGTGGTTCATTGGCTTAAACATGTACAATGGTAATTTGACGTGGTTTTCCACTAAACTCGGTAGTTTGATGGTCAACTTACATTCAATAAGTACACTACTTAACCTTTTGTTTGCACTAGCTTCAATCACTTGATTGATCCCATCCATTATTGTTCCCATCCTGTGGCCTGGGCTATTATTTTATTCAAGCAATATGTTTTCCACTACCGGCTTGCTAGGCCTGTCATAGCTTCATATCAATTGCTTAATGTTAATTAGACCTTCTGACACTCTTAACAATAAACCATTTAGATCCACATTTGAGCTTAAAATGTGTGTTATTTTAAATGCCTAACTACTATTTAATTGCCTAACTACTATTTAATTGGCCAGCTATATAATTCCTGATAGTGATCTATATATATTCCTCAAACAATCATTCTAATGAATTTGGTATTGTTGACAAAACATTTTTGTACATTTTTCATGTGTAAAAGTGATTAGACTTATCAATTAAAATATGGTCTTTACATTTGACTTAAATTTCTAATTTCTTTATTCAAAAAATGTAGATCTTCGGAAGCTATAGTTTCAAATAGAGTATCCCCACCCCATCTCTTATGAAATACTTTTTTAATTCCTTGAGGGTGGCGACTAGCTTTTATAATATTTATTGTAACTTCCACATGATCTTTAAAAGCCTTAGGTTTGGCAAGACGCATCATTCTCCCCAATTCACCCATAAATCCATTGAAGTATACATCTAAAGTATGCTGATCCACTTCATATTTTATCACCTTGTTGTGAACAGCATTCCTCAAATTCATAAGTATTTAGTTTAATCTTCCTTATTTTATCTGTGAACTCTGTTATGTTCTCACCTTGGTTGAGTCTGATCTTAGTCAGATGCTCTAAAGAATCAACTAGTGGTTTTTTTTCCCTTCAATCTTCACACAGAACTTTCTTCAAGCCAGAAAAATTAGAATTTTCAATTGCAAAATTAATGCTTATCATACTAAACATAATTTTATCTCTGCTTTACACTATCAGTCCAACCCAATATAGTTAATGCCTGTTCACTTTAATAGTGTAAACATGTTATTAGAATTTTAGATTCATTTGAAAGTTTATAAAGGCTATGTACTGCTTTACAGTGATTTCCACTTTACAGCAGGGCTCTGGAACCTAACCCGCTCTATGAGCAGGGCCCTATTGTAAGAGTTTTTATAAATGGGTCTCACGAAATTTTGGTGTGTTTATCTAGTGTATATTTTTCTACATTGAATATGAGTTCCTTAATCAACTCTTTCTTATATAATCTAATTAAAATTAGAATTCCATAACAAGACTGCGTCTTGTTTAGTGATAAATCTTTGAAATGTATATTTTTTGTCCTGAAACAAGATCTCTATACTAAATTATGTTGCTTGTTGTAAAGGTGGCGACTCTGACAACACAGGTGGAGGCAACCAATATTGTGGTCCGCAAACTTGAGGAAAAGGAGCGCATCCTCCAAAATTCTCTGGCCACAGTGGAGAAAGAGTTGGCCCTGCGACAGCAGGCCATGGAGATGCACAAGCGCAAGGCCATAGAGAGTGCCCAGTCTGCTGCAGACCTTAAGCTGCATCTCGGTGAGTACACCTTACTAAATCAATGTTTTGCATGATTTGATTTTATGTAAACTTGTTTTTCAAAATTAAATTCAAAAATTCATTTTATTTTAAGAATCTAAAATGTTCTACTTTTACTGTATTAAGATATAAATCACCTATGGATAAAATAATAGTAAAATAGTACATAAGAAAAATACATTAGATGAAACAACTCTCATATAATTTACATATATATTTATAATAACCATGACTAATCTAAATCAATCACAATATTGTTAATTATGCTAAATGTATTTAAAAATATATGAATTTCACTTTATTTTTAATAAAGATTAGCTGGATAAATATCAAAACTGTCTGTTATCAACTTCATTGTGAGAAAGGATAAACTAATATTTAAAATAATTGTTAATCAAAATAATCTGTTATTCATATTGAATTTTTTATTTACTGGCTCTAGTTACCTGGTGCAGCCCGTGTAAAGTTAACAGTCTAGTGAAATTTCTTTGGATTTAGGGTTGAGGTTTCTTCTTGGTAATAAATTTTGAGAAAAAACAAATTGCATGTACATCAAATAATAAATGCTGACAGTGAGCAGTTAATGGATACTGTTTTTTAAAAAAAGCACTGTCATAATACCAGTTCAGGCAATACATTGATACCTTATTAACAATACAAACCGGTGATCATGTGATTTGATTCTTCGTGCTCATAAAATATGTGAGAGTTAAAAAAAAATACCTCGAGTTGCACACTCTTATGTTTCTTTAGGTACGTATGCCATGTTTTAGCTTTCCAACCTTTTTAGTTTGTAGCTACCCACACCACAGGGTGTCAATCTTGCTATATATGTATAAAAAACAAAAAAAAATACCTAAGGTATAAACTTGTTAGTAGTTTTTCCTAAGTACATATAGCAAGTTTCAAATTTTTGTATTTCTTGGTTTTGGAGTTGGTGTCTTAGGGCCATTTTCGTATTCAGACTGAGTACGCCTCAAGTATGGGACTATACTAAATACAGGATGATACCTACCTAAACGAAAATGGGATGGGCTAGTTTAATATGTGAAACTGGCCCATTATATTGGAGTTTAGGTATATTCCATTCACGGTAGGAATTACTCTCTGAAAGGTCTTTTTTCCTACCAATATCCTACTATATAGTAGATTTATGGTACGGAAAAAGGCCTTTCAGAAGTCAATTCCTACGGTGAATGGAATATAGGTGTCATCTTGTATTTGGTATAAAACCGTACTTGAGACATACTCAGTCTGATAATGAAACTGGCCCTTACTGTTCTACCTGGGTGGCATAGTTAGCTAACACACTAGTTTTGTGTTTAGCTAAACTGCTGAGTGAGAGATCGAGGTATTGAACCTTCGCTCAGTTGAACTGGAGTTTTTTTTTTTCTAAATGGTTTTCCACTCTCTCGCCACACAAAACCGGGTTCACTTCTTCTGTATTCAACCTTTACAATTCCTAACCCATAGTGCTTAGAAGTATAACCCGAATGGGTAGTAAGAAGCGGTACTGGATAAGTAAATAAAAAAAAATATTTGGTGAGTACTGTTGACAGTTTGAAACACTAAGGTAAAGCTTATGAGTTATTCATAGGGTGTGTTAACACCTATTGGGTGTTTTTTTTTATGGGAATCTTAGGTTTTGTGGTAGCATGAGAGATTTTTGTTTCTTCAATTTTTCATGTACTTGGAAAATTCCATTGTCACTGTTAAGTGCTAACCCTCAAGCAGGCGCGCTGGTATAGTTAACAGCGGGGTACCTTTTACTCTAGTCATTTTCCACAGAACTATTGATACTTGTATTAATATAATAATTTGTTTTGTAATGAGCTGGCCTATTTTATTGATCATACCAATACTGATTATTTGTTGCCAATTAGGACGAAGCCGATCATTTGGTTTATTTTGTTCATTATAGTAGGATTGCTTATACAAGTTTACATTATATTTGGAAGAAAGTACAGGAAAGGTGGATAGAAACATCTAAAAGGGGGGGACAAACACAATATGGCCATTACAATGAAAAGAAGAACACAGTTCACACTTTACACTGCTGCCAATGGACAAAGAGGTAATGGATGTCTCTTAAAGAAAATTGATCGTCACCGCCCAATCCCCCGACCTAGGTTTCATTCTATCGAAACTCATCAGGGAGGAGTGTGAAACGCGCAACACAACTTCCTAAAAGAGAGAACCACAAAACACAAAAGAGGAGAAAAAAAGGAAAAAGGTAAAGAATAATAGAACACATAGATAGGAACAAATAAAAGGTATAACAAAAAGGACAAACACAGGAAAAGGATATGGATGCGAATCTATAATGATATAACTCAATAAGGAAAACCTCTTTTCACTTTACGAGGCAATTGCATTCCTGTACCTTCTTCCAAATATAATGCAATTGCCTCATAAAGCGAAAAGAGGTTTTCCTTATTGAGTTATACAAGTTTACATAATTTCTTTAAAATAGAGGTAGGTCGAATTTTATATTATTCGAATCTGAATCTTTAAAAATATACATTTTAAAATAGGGATAGACGGGAATGACTTTTATTTCGGGATGGGAAATTAGTCAAAATATTGGGATTCGAGACAGGAATGAGAAATTTTAAAATTAGCTTTTAGAATAACCTTAGATTTAAAATATATTGATTTCTAAACTAATATGGTAAGACTTGTTAAAGCTATAATATTATTAAAACCCACTTTGGTGGCTACCTGCTCTAAGGCAACACTCTCGCAATAGACTAGACTATCGATGACAGAAATATTTAGTTTGAATTTGGCCAGGTGGTTTTCCGTAAAGATTTTCCCATGCATCCATCTTACTCATTCCTAACACACTAGAGTAATTAGTACATAGGTGTATAACCGGAGCGAGTAATAAGACTCGGTGCTAAAAAAAAACATTGCATAAGGTAGTAAAACAATCAAAAATAATATAATAAAATGGATAGAAGTGTGCGTAAATAGCATTTTTTTTATTAAATCAAATAACAAAATTTTGAATCAATATTAAATAATACATTAATAAAATAGTTAATTTCATTACAGTTTTGATGGAAATTATTTTTATATGTTTTTTTAAATGTTTTATATTTAATTATTTGCATAGGAAAAAAAATACTACAAAACATAATGTTTGGCACCTCTTCAATTCGTTTTAAATAAAAAACTACAAAATTTTATCTAGGTTTGTAACCTCTTAAAAGTTACTGTTCTTAAATGTTCTCTTTAGGTTTAACATCCCTTAAAGGTGATTGTTTAACACCCCTTATACTCTTCTTTCTGTCTGGCTTGGCAACAACAGACATGCTGAGCCCTCATAAATGGTTGACCTTGGCAAGCTACTTCCTTTCCCCCTTCCCACCCATTTCTGCACTTCAAAAGAGAGAAGAATATATCTGTCCTCTAAATCTTTCAAGCTCTTTCACATGTTGAACCCAACAAATCACTGGTGATAGACAGAGCACACAATAAGTCACTCGCCTCCCAACTTGTTTCTCTACAACACATGGTAAAATAACTCCATTCCAGACACCAAGTTTGCTAAATAACAAAGAAGATAGCTGTATACCAAAGAGATTAATCTCTACAATTTGTTTGACCAATTGCTTAAAATTGTTATATCAAGACTAGGTCATACTTGTATTCGAGTTACTTTTTGAAATTTTTGAGAATCTCTCAAATACTCTGGAATTTGGGTGTCTCAACTATACTCTAGTTAGTTAAAATGTAACTCAGTTTATATTTGGTCTTACCACATTTTAAACATAATGAAACATAATAAGGTTCGGTTAAATTTACTCCAATTTTCTCATGGCTAAGTTTGTGATAGTTTCATATAGGAATCTTATTTTTAAATCTTTGTACAGACTATCATGGCAAATGAATTAAATAAAGAAAAAAAAGAGAAACATTAAATTTATTGGAATTTAAATAAAAATAATTAATTTTAAAATCTTATCTCATTAGTATACACACACACACGCGCGCGCGCGCGCGCACACACACACACACACACACACACACACACAGTTCCCTTAAGAGTTAAAAATACTTTATCCATCCTCACTAATTTTCTCTATACTTCCCTATCCTTGCATACTCCCTTCGCTTCAACAACATATGAGTCATATATGCTCTTTTATTCTTAAAACTCTTAATGTTTTCCTTCAGCACCCATTCACTACTGACTGTTCATACCAGTTTTTCCACATACATTTTTTAGATATCTCATTCAAACCACATTCACCTTGCTCTTATGTTTCTCCTGACAAACCCACAGCTACATACCCATAAAACAATGTTGGTGTCAATACACTTTTATATATCGCCATCTTTGCCTCTTTCGATACTACTTTATTCTTTGCAATAGTCTGCATAACTACAACTACTCTGAGATACATTCACTTGTTAAAGAAAGAAATAAGTGTTTACTTATGAGTACACTAACAGCCACTCTTCAACCCTCTCCTAGCAACAGAACAATGGACAAGGCAAATATGAGTCACCAGTACCTGACCTGTTTGGTACCATCTTATCACAGAGTTAAAAAGATCAGTGTTAAGAATAGGTTGGCTAAGTGCTGATCATCAGCTCAATTGATTGTAACCAGCTGATGAAAAGGGATATACTTTCAAATTATTACAACATGTTGAATGTTTAGGCTAGTATTTTACTAATCTGGCACCTTAGCTCAATTGGTAATGTGTCAGTCTACTGAGATAAGGGTCCTGGGTTCGATTCCTAGCATGACCAAAAAATTTATCATTGGTAAAATATGAGTTTACCCTTTCATATCTATGAATTAACGGCCGGGGGCTGGATGTTGTGCCTGTCCTAGTGTTAAGTTAGATTATAATTTTATATGAAGTTACGACAAGCCAAGCAAGCCGGTAGTGGAAAATATATGGCTTGAGTAAGAACTACCGCAAGCTGGAAACAGTAATGGATGTAAAGGCTAATATTTTGTTAATTGTACTAAAACAAACAACCAATACAATTTATGGAAAAACGATAGAGTTTTTTTAAAATAACTAGAAACTTGAATTGCCCTCAGCCTCATCTGAAAATTCCTGTAGTATTTTGTCTTTATTATAAGTTTTTGCATTTTCTAAACAATTTTTTTTATCAACCCAAAAATTGTGAACTAACATATTTTTTTAAGTCTTACAAGACATTCAGAACTCCAACTATAAATTGACCAATGCTAACTTTATAGCACTGCTGTTAATCAAACCCAGCACACTTGCTTAAAATAGACAAATAAAAACAGATGTAACTAATAGTTAGACTGCGATAGACCAAACAATTAGATAATAGTTCAAAAATCAATTTGATAAACCAAACAAACTTGCTTTACTTGAATGAGCAAATGGGGTACTTCATGCCTTAACAGTAAGCTTATTTCAAAAGCTTCAATTTTCAGATGCAAAAATAAATTAATTTAATTCCAACTACATCAGCAGACAGTCAAGGTCATACTGAAGAAATAGAATTAGTAACATGCTTTTCAAGTGACTGACAGTGTTACCACACCAATATAAAACTGAAGTACTTTATACCCCAGTGCATCCACTCAAGGTTAATAGAATTAAATGTGTATATGTATTTAATTGACAAATGTCCTTGTTTTACTGAGAAAATAATGTTGAGTGTGTGTGTGTGTGTGATTCAGAGAAGTACCACGCACAAATGAAAGAAGCACAGCAAGTTGTTGCAGAGAAGACAAGTGCTCTCGAGGCAGAGGCTTACAAGACCAAGAGACTACAGGTAAATAACCTTGATATACTGTATGATGTACGAGTATTTGAAAATTCGAGTTTGAGTCGAGTTTTGGTAGTTGGAATTTTCACTTTTATCATGCAATTCAGAATTTGAATAATTTGATTTAACTTAGATGTTATTTCATAACAAAGAGTCCTTCAAGATTTGCTTTTGTCTGATTCAAGTATATTCAATTTATTTAAAAATCCAAATTTGTGTGATCATAATTATTTTCACTTATTTACTTATTTACGCTATTGCATTAGGAGCTCGAAAGCTCATTACTGCACTTAGAAAAGAACACCACCTATTCCTATCTTGAGCTAGTTCTCTCCAGTCCATCTCATTTCACCCTATCTCTTTCAGGTCTATTCTAATGTTATCCTTCCTTCTACATCTGGGGTCTTCCCATTGGATTTGCCCTGAACAAGGTTCTAGAATCTCCCATTCGCGCTGCATACCATGCCCACCATAACCTACGAGACTTGATTATCCTAACAATGTCTTGTGATGAGTACAGGGTATGTAACTCATCTTTATGTAACCTCGTCCACTCTCCAGAAGCTCGTCCCTTTTAGACCAAATATCATACAAAGCATCCTGTTTTCGCACCTTAAATTTGTTTTTATTGTGTAAGTTAAGAGACCACGTTATTCTCAGTTTTATATTCCTCGAAAGCAGGCAATAAGTCAGCATTTTATTGACCTAGGAGTAGCATGTATTTCTCGAATGTGTTATTTTACTAATTTCCAATATAATATCGTTATTGATCATTAAAATTGTTCCTAAATATTTAAACTAACTAACCCTGTCAAATGATATTTGTTTGAAGTAATCTTTAAGTTATCGGCCCTTACCTATGTCTTCTGAATAATCATATACGTAGTCTTTTTAGCATTCACTCTTAAATCTGTTTCCTTACTAATCTCTAGCAAAATTTCTGCATTTCTTGCATATTATTTCCCAACAAAGCTGAATCATCTGCATATCGTAATAGCTTTTATTTAGCACCGCCTCTCATTCGGGTTATATGCTTTCCTAATAGCTGTATTGTACTATTTAGTGTCAACCCTTCCTTACTCTCTTGCCTTATCCTTAATGCATACTCTTTAAGATTTTATTAAAAATTAATGGGGACAGTGCATCTCCTCTTTTCAACCCATTATTAATTTTCAAAAGTATCTGATAAGTGACATCCAACCCTTACCCTGCCAAGAGGATCACTTAAACATAGCTCATTTACTTTTACAAATTTTTTGGGTATCCTAAATTTAACTAAAAATTTCACATAATATATTTATTTTAATTTAATCGGCAGACTTTTTAAAATCCATGTGCAATTGATGAACTCTTGTGTTGTATTCCCACTTTTTTCTTCTTCTAATATTTACCGAATAGTAAAAATCTGATCCGTTGTTGATCTCTTTCTTCGAAATCCACACTGATGATCCCCAATAATTTCTTCTGCATATAGTGTCAATCTCATTAAAATTATGTTAAATAAAATCTATAGCATGATGGTAGTGGTGAGATTATTTTCACAAAAACACAAAAAACATATTCTAAATAAATTTATTTGTATTTATAGTTTATGCATGGCCATATTAAAAAAAAAATCCTGAAATATTTCAATAATAAATACGGCTCTATATCACTCAAACTAAAAAAAAAAAACTTGATGTTTTCATTAGAAATCAACTCGAACTGGTAAATACCTACTCACTAAGGTGCTAACACCTAGTTGGAGCTTTGTATGAAATATTTGTAGGTACTGTCAACTGCCATACTCTAGATTAAAGATAGACATCTTTATTATTTACAATATTGTTAAGATGAGGGCAAGTTTGAGGAAGATCTTGAAATGCATATGGGGAAAGATTGTCAGGTACTATTGGGGGACCTGAATGTTAAAGTAGGAAAAAAGAGAGGAGTTTTTGAGGAGATGTTTTGACATGATGGGTGGGGAAAGAGAAACGAGGAAGTTAGAAGGTTGATGTGATTATTTGCACAAAATGTGCTTAAAGTACAAAACCATTGATACTAGAAGAAATTAGAAAGTCGTAAAATTACAAGCTACAATTAGGGTGGGGAGCAAAGGTATGTAATGGATTACTTCCTTATGAACAAGTAAATGAAAAGGCAGACTGTAAATGTTAAGGTGTTACCAAGTGTGTGTCTATATAATGTGATCACAGGTTGCTGGTGGCAGATATTGTGGGAAGGGAATGTAGGCGAAAAGTAGGAAAACAATAAAGAAGAATAAGGGTGTGAAGGCTAAAAAATTAAGAAAAAGAACTATGTTTAAGAAAGGCAATACACCTAATGCCCAAGGATGATATGCAAAGTGTAGAGGGAGAGTAATAAAGGTTTAATATATATAAATATATGTGTGCATGTGTGTGTGGGGGG